>WOGR01006928.1:0-12738 GCA_015342045.1 Leptinotarsa lineolata
TTTATTTTTTTCTTTGACATTTTTATGCTTTTAATATTCTTTATTGTTTCTGGTATGATTTGGTAAAGGCGCGGTCCCAGATAAAAAGCATTTTTTTGTCCTATAGTTTTTTCACATCTAAAAGTTATATCAATATATCTTACATATATGGACTTTATCTTATAGATAAAAACGTAATGATAGAATATAAAATGCTGATAAAAATGACACTATGAAAATGTAATTGTAGTAGTTGAACGAATATTGAATGAAATATCAATATAAAATATTGGTAAAGTTAAATGGAAATAAAATTTACATCTCACATAATAACATAATTTAAAATTACAAGTAACGATAATAATTATAAATTTAGATAAACACTTTGAGGAAAATAATACTTGATAATTACAAGTAAAAAGTTCAGAAAATTGTTGAGCCTATTCAGTAATTGAGAGTGATTCTTTGTAATTTATTGTTTACTATATCATGTAATATATATCGCTCCGTATATCGTAACCATTTCTTCACATGAGTTTTGAATGAGTTGAAGTGAACAACAAATTGCAAAGAGTCACTTTCAATTACTGAATGAGCTCTACAGTTTTCTGAACTTCATTATTTTACTTGTCATTATTATGTGATATTTTTTTCAAAGTGCTTATCTACATTTATAATTACCGTTATTCGTGATTTTGTATTATGTTATTATATGATATTATATTTATTTAATTTCCATTTATTATAATGCAAAACGATTTATCAATAACAAACATTCAGCAAGTCCACCGCCGCAGGGTCTGTGTTCTGAATTTCTATATATTATTAGCGTCACTGCTATACATAGGGTAATTCAAATTTGACCACCACCATTAGGAACTCCTAAACTACAGAGATACGTCGAAGCTCAAATTTGGGCAAAGTTGCGTTTTTTTTGTATAAGAAAATATTGGTTTGATACTTGGAAAATTCCGAGTATTTCCGGAAATACCCGAAAAAAACTGAAAATCGATATTTTTCAGCTACATAGGACAGTACATAGGACTTGTAGTTAGATTAGATCCATGTGATTACTTTTCAGAGAATGAATATCAGAACCCTGACTATTATAACAACTGATGTTATATGCTATATTCATTAGCACGATTGAAAATCATGCTACTGAAGTTGGTTGTGGTCTATTAAAAATGGAAATAACACAACCAAATACGTTCTACTGAAACGATCATTTCATCTTTCTAGTCCGCCTCTGTGTATATATTTGAGCTTGAACACATGCTCAAACTTGCCCGAGAAAGGTGGTTGGTTTACGGTGAGCCCTATGCGGAGAATGTCCATTAGGAGTATTACGTTTTGAGAGGGGTTTAACTGTGGCAAGTGGTGCCTGTTTCAGGTGGCTACAAGAAGTAAGCTAATCCCTTGGGTTTCCAGGATTGCTTTGTTAATATATTTTATGTATCCCGTAACTCGGTGAACCGCCTTTATTATCATTCCGTATGCATTAGTTTCCTGCTATTAAATTCACATAGAGAAGAGTTGAAGGAATGTCAGAAATCCTACGAGTGAGTAAGTAAGTTACGAAACATTTGGAAGAACAAGGAAGAAGATGAAAGCAAGAGCCGTACAAGGATGGAAACGTTAAAAAAGGAGGAAAAAATGAAAGCCGTAGGAAAGATAGAGTTAGGAGTAGCATGACTATGAGATTCGAGGCGAAAACAAAGTAGTTTGAAAGATTGAGATGCTGACATTCGGCAGCTGAGTAAGGAGACCCGAGGAGTTGTATGAAGATCAGTAAACGGGTAATTGGGCATATGTTATCTTCAATACATGGCCATCTGGACCATGTATTGAAGATAATTTGAGGGTTAGTCTTGAAACGAAATGGAAACTGCACCAGTTTTCTCAGTTGATTTAAGCACTTGGAATACTGCAAACAATCTATAAAAGAGTCGAAGGCGATACGTATTTCTATAGTTGGAACAAAGATTTCAGATTCCATAAGAAATCACAAACGAAACGAGACTTCGGGCAGAGACTTGAAGAAGAACCAATTTGTCTCATTCTAAAACCGCCGCAAGAAAATTTGTGGAATACTGACTAGAGTATGAAAAAACTTCACCAATTGATCGAAGGTTTTGAAGTTAGATCGGCATATTTCGATGAATGCTTGCTGCTCTAGAATACGTGGCTGCTAAATAAAGTTTCAGGAATAATAAAAACGAAATTGAGAGGGCTGGCTTTTTCTAAATTGAGTGAATAACGATTGAGTTAAAAGAGCATCAGTACAATCGCGAAAAAACATAGAATATCATAGAGAACCACCGATAACTATTCAGTGGTCTTAGAGAAAACCGATGAGCTATGTACCAAATCCATGACATCAAAAGTTCGATTAGTTGACGCTCGTACCAGACACGGTCGAGGCTTTTAGAGATAGCAAGGAAAAGCATATTTTTTAATTAAATTATTCCGAAAAGAGGTTACGCCTATTTATATCCACTTCCAGGAACCGTATTGATGGTTGTTCAAGAGGTGATCCCAATATTCCATTTTGATTTCTTCAAGACATTCGAGCCTTCTCCATAATTTTCAATATCACTTATAGTAAATATAATTGTCTGTAGTTACTGGGATATTTCTGGAATAGTTTATTAAATTTTTGGATATTTGCTGTTTTTTATATTACTTGGCAGCTTTCAACTTGTCCATTTCTTCCAAATCTCGGTAAAACACTGCAGCCTCATATCATGTCATACCTCCAGATAGCATCAGTGCTACCACTGCCTTTCTTTTTTCTCTTTCCAAATGTTTGTTCCCAGTGAGTTCGGGATCTGGTATTCTCACCAGATATTTGACCTCTCCCGACAGATGTATTGATCCTTTTGCTGAATGCAACTATGGTCTGTTTCGTTAGGCTTATGTTCAGCCCTTTTTCATCGGTTATAATATTCAGGCCTGCTATATCTTTTTTGCCTGTAAACTGTCAATTTTGTGTTTGAATAAGATGACTAAGGGCCGGTTCATCAATACCTAGTTGAATGCTTCTGTTACCTATCTCAAAGCTAAGCTTAGCTAATGTCAATGTTGCAGGTACTAACCAAATCGTTTATCATACCGTAACGGATGCTAATGTTTAATAACTGTCAGTTAACTAAGATTGGTATGAGTGACATTTTCAGGGGTTTGTTTGGAGGATTGATTTTCAAAAATGGAAACTGCAACAAACAGTTGATGATTCATACAATATAACCTATATATCCTTACTATTTTCAATTTTGTAATTTGGAAATTTGAGTTCCGAGGGGATATGAAAAACAGAAATGAGCAATAACAGAACATCCAATTTTACCTTTCTGTTGGTGTTTCAAGTACTTGCTCTATTTGTGCTGATATGAATAATACTGTATTTTTCACCAATCTGAATCTTCCCACAAAATCCACCTCATCTAATTCATTGAAAGCATCATTACGTTTATTAGCAATATAAGCTGTTCTTTCTGCTTCAGTGAACTCCACTATATCCTCATCTTCATCATTTAACAAATTGAAAACTTCCATATTGATACAATTATAAAAATTACCTCTTGGAAAAAGTATTTCCCAAATAACAACACACAACAACAACAAACATAAATAAATAACCTACTTTCGCATGGACAACCACATAACTGTCAACATAAATTGAAAACTATCACTTTCTAGCGACTATTATGGTCACTGAGACTTCAGCTACCAGTTGATGGTAACAATGATAACGAAAAACATTTGACCAGGAGCTAAGACAAAACCATTGGTCAAATGAGCCTAGCTGGCAATTAATCAACCGGCCCTAAGTCGTCGGTATTGCCTAGTGTCCATTGTGATCCAAAAGGCTTAGTCTCTGGACCTTTCTCTATCTGTACTAGGTATAGCCTGTTTTCGGGTGTTTATTCATAGCAAAAAAGCAGTTTTCCACTAAGCGGGCTACAGAGCCTAAAAATATTGGTGCAAATTCATAGGTACATTCGGTACCCGGTATATTAGCGAATAATTCGAAAAAGCGAAATGCATTGATGTGTAATCTCCCATTCAAAACATAATGCACCCATTCAATTATTTCAATTTTTTGCAACATGCAAATCTTTCTTTTCCATTTTTATTATTACCTTTAATCAAATTACATCGCCTAATAATGGCGTTGCATTTTTGACACGACCATTACACATCAATACAAGTTTATTCAAAAATGTAGTGGTGTATAGTGATGAAGACTAGCGTTTTCACCGAAAACCTGTGTAGTTCAACCTAGCCTCGATTCACAATTTGTGTTACTATACTTCTCCATATACAGAAGCATCACCTTTCACTTGCAAAATGTGAAAGAATTATTCAAATTCATATCAATAATAACAAATGAAGATGTAAAATTGTGGAAAAGGTAATAACTTTATGAATAAAACGGAGCAGTTCGTTTTAAATAAAATCATTTCCTTGCCAAAATGATAGGTTACTCGCGACCTTCCTCACAAGTTGAACGCGCAGCCTTCCGCAGTCCTGAGAAAGGTTGGAAGTCAGCAAATAATTTGTTTCAAGAATTGCAGATGATGAGACTGAAGTATTCATGTGTAGATAATAAATCGCTTGGATCGTTGTATGATCAGCACTTGAAAAAATCCTACTCTACCCGAGGTGCTGATGAAAGGCATAATAGCCATCAAAATTGGTGATCAAGGGCATGGTTGATGACGCCATTTGAGATTTTTAAATATGCGATTGATAGAAATATCAAAGAGAACTTCAACAAGATCTGCAATGTACGCTTATATTTTGAAATATTTTTGTAACATATTGTCAAAATAATTGCCGGTTCGTGACGTATTGCTTCGATCTAACTGTCAGATGTTCACTGCGTATTGTTCAACATGTACTGAGAATCGCACGTTAAAAGTTCAGATCTCGTCAATCCTTAGCTCTCACAACAACTGAAGAAGGAAGAATAGGTGGAAACTGGACAACTCACAAATAATTGGAAAATATTTTTTCATATGTTCTGAAGAAAATATTTTTCCTTTCACCATTACCTCTTCTTCTTGTACTATTTTCGATGGAAATTCTTTTTTTTACCATCTTTCTCAATAAGAATTTTCGTTTCTTTCACCTTTCCCTTCTGGAAATTTCCTCATGATGTCTTCAAAATGGACATCAAATAACGTCATTTTGTTGTAGATTGTCGCTTTATTATAATCAGCAGGAGTACAGATTTTCGATGATTAGGAAAATATGTAATTCCATTATCTCAAATAAATTGATTTGATATGAGACATATTATAAATTCAATGTTCAATCAAATATTTCAATTATGACAAAATGTATAAGCCATCAAATAATAAACGCCACTAGAAAGATATATAAATCATGAATTATTTTTGTTAAAATTGATGAATGTAGCCGTTACTTCGTGGTTAGAGATCATCATGAAAAATGAAAAATGAAAATTTTCTGTTTTTCACCACTTTTATTCGTAGCCTAATAGATTTCCTGCATTATTGTTTTTCATTATTAGTTCTCCAATAATTATTATTTCTGTTACATCCAGCGACAGAATTAGTTCATGTTTCCTATCAAGGAGCAATTCAATTTGCAAAACAAGAAAACTTGTGCGTCTCGGGACGCCCGACAAATTTGATAACTCAAACTTATCTAAGTTGAACTATTCAATATTGAAATTGTTTAACTTGAGAAAAGCTTAGGTTATTACCTAACCTTTATGTATATCAATATGATAATGTAAGGACAGGTTATTCAATAATAAAATGTTTCATTACATACATATATTATAGCTACTATAAGCCAATTGTTACTTTTGTGGGATCAAATAATGTTACTAATAATGTTCATACCCAAAATTAGTATCATCATTTTCAAGCCACGAATCACATAATAAAAGAATATGCTTGCTGGTTAGATTTTTATATTAGTGTCGAAAGTATATGTCCATCGCATACTAATCACTGAGTCATGCGAAGAGAGAAGCATCTGTCCGATGAGGAAACAAGAGGCTACCTTTCGCTGACGTATGCGTGAGAGAAAGGGAACGTAACTCGTTAAGTAACAAAGCGGTTTATCTGTCATAAGAAGTTATCACTTCAAAATTAAGTTTTGCAAGTGTAAGTTTCACTAGACAAAGATAATAACCTATACAAAGAACTGAAGAGCGAAAATATGACGTACCCAGTAAGATTGGAATAACTTCCAGTCAATAGAAACAATACAAATATTTTCAAAATTATTTTCGAATATATCAAAAAAGTGAATTTGGAAATCTAACGTTACTTTTTAGTGAGTTTGTATATTCTATATATTGTAGAATGAAACTAAAAGTACTACCAGCTAGCTTATAAGTCGCGTTCTGTCACGTTCAAAACGAATGTAAATCGGTTTGTATAGTGTAATGTAAAGATAAGAAGAAAGACATAAAAAAATAAAAAAGGAGAGAAAAATAGCAAAGGAGAGAAAAATAGCAAAGGAGAGAATTAAAAAGAGAAGAAAAAAATGTATATATGTTGAAGATGATGCATTTAGAAATTACAAAAAAAAACTTCAAAAAAATTTAATAGTAAGAGAGAAAGAAGAGAAGAGAAAAAGAAAAACATCTTATGAAGACCAACCAAATACTAACCTTCTGAAATAAGGAAGAGTGTATTATGCATCTCGAAAATATTGAAATATTGTAGAAATTTTATACACACACCTACACACGCACACACGCACGCACGCACACCCAAACACACCCACACACACTGGACATACACTATGAGGAAATGTGAAAAATATTCGCTAGCTTTGAAATCTTTGAATTCGATTGAACCCTTCTTGGTTTATTTGGAATAATATCTTTCATCTTTTTTCTCAGTATCATCCAACCATAGTAGGTGGAAAAGGATGAAATTGTTCAACGTATGTCTCTTCTTTTCTAGAAATAATTTAAATTGCTCATTGTCGAGAGACTGACACTCCGCATTATTTTTCAGATGAATGTACTTCGATGAGGCTCGTTTTTTTCCAAAACTAGTAGTATAATTGGCAAAGCTGTTCCTTCAATATAGTCAAACCAAAAACTTCAGTTATATATATCTTGGGAACTTCTCTTATTTCAGCCCCGAATTAATTTAAAATCTTCAGTCTGATATCTACCAACTCCAACATACTTGCAAGAGTTTGTTTTGGATACTTTTCTATAGTTTCTCCGACTTTCCTCTCATAGCAGAAGGTTTGAACTGACGCTTCTCGTAAGATATAGAGGTTGTGTGGGACTTTTTCAATGATTGTTTTGTACTTTTCAAATTGGTTTTTCGTAGGAGTTCGATTTATGTTCAGTTGAACAACACAGAAAGTAAATATTACTTTATACGAATGGGTTTGTTATCATTACAAGTTGAACGCAATCATTCTTCGAGAGAACATATATCGTATTCTCTTAAAACATTCAACTTTGATTCAAAGCAGCCAGAAGTGCTATTTTATTAGAGTTGATCGAGACGATAACAATACAGTGTGATCGTAAAAATTTTCCCCTCCCTCTGAAATTTCGAGTGCACCATATAACACGATCGGACAAAGTTAATGTAAAAATTTTTTTTCAGTTTTTTAACATGCTTATATAAGCTTCGGTTGTATCTATGTATGTAACGGAATCTAGTCTAGTTTCACCTTCAACTAAGTTTGACACTCTCCACATCTCACATTTTCCTCTTATAGATGATCATCCCTGCATTATTGAGAGAATAATAACGATACATCCAATCCTTTCATATACTATTTTTGTAATAAAAAATCCCATAACATGTGCCTTTTTTCGTACATAATTTCATGAATTTTTATCTAAAAAATTTCTACCAATATCTTGCGAAATGTTTTATTTTAAAATGGTGTCGGTGTTGCATGGATGTTATTAAATTTTCCTGTCATTTCCAATGATAGTGCTAACCACAATCTTTACATGGTTTCAGGCTCCAACAAGGAGTTGGATAGAAGCAACTTTCCACAAACGAGAATGCTCCAGGTACATTCGCCATACGAAGGATCAATTGAGGTGAGTGCATTTTCAGTATTTTTTTCTTCAAAAAAAGTACAGTGGGTGTCCAGGTTCCATTAGAAGTTTGGCGTAAATGAATGTAGTTATAGAGATGTATTTCGTATCAAACTTTCGCATATCAATGCATTGGTGAAACGCGCGTCGAGAAGAGAGTTGCAGTTCTGGTGTTTGTTTTCATTTAACGCCAAAGGTTACAATTCCATGTCAATGTGAGTTTCTTTTATATATGTTGAAATTTCATATAGAGTATATAAATAGTACTTTAAAAAAATAAGGTGAATTTTCCAATTTCGCGAGCTACGTACATTCGATTAGTGATTTTTTTTTCATGTTGGTACACTCGTTCACAGTTTCAGCTTTTCAGGATGTCCAAAAGTTAGAAGTGTTTTGCCTGTTCTGCGATTTTCTGCTATCGAAAAAATAAATCAGAGAATTTGCATAAAATTTTCTGTAAAAATGGAATCAAGTGCTCAGAAACACTTAAAATGTTGACAGTGTCATACGGTGATTGTACTTTGAGTCAGAAAAATGTTTACCAGGGGCCGCCAGCAGCAATTCTGATCTCCGGCCTTTTTCCACCATATTGAATTTTTTTGGTTTCATTCAAGTTTACTATGATGGGAAATAAAGACCTTTATTTATTTATTTATTTACCAATATAGGGGTTACAAACAGATTAACAAATCCAATAAAGAACCCACTTTATAATCTTAGTTTAAGTGGGCTTTGAGAATAAAGAATGGAAGTTATTTATATATTTTTTAATTACATTGGACAATCGAAGAATAACATAATTCTTATAAGAGTTACAGAGACTACAGAAATGAAATTTTTTTCCATCCTCCGTTTAAAACAGTCTAAAGAGATTTCAAAATATTGAATATCATTACAAATTTCGTTGAAGGTTTTAAGCATTCTATAAAGTAGTGAATTTTAAGCAGCATTTGTCTTTGTGCAAGTTGATTTGAAGAATTATGTAGGACTCAACGTTCTCCCCTGAACATCGAACTCGATTTTGGAATAAAGCTCTGGACAGTGAACTGACTAATAATTTTATCAACTTAAAAATCATGATACGATCCATAACAGTTCTTCTACCCTTCATAGGCATAATATTGTATTGGCGCATAATGAGGCTGTAATCGCTTTTCGTAATTTGAAAATTTAATTTATGACTAATGTAGCGAAGACATTTGTTTTGGACTCTCTCAATACGATCTATATTTTTATGGTACTGAGGATTCCAAACAACCGATGCGAAGCAGAGCTCACTATGTATATATGCATAATATAAATTGAGGAGAGGTTTTGCCGTTCTGAAATTTTGACAGTTTCTTTTGAGGAATCCAATAATACTATTACATTTATTGACGATTTTTCTATATGTGAATTAAATGACAACTTCGAGGCCATAATTATTCCCAAGTCTTTAACTTCTGAAACTGATTTCAGTTCGTGATTTTCAAAATAATAGTTATGTCTGAATATATTTTCGTTCCTAGAGAATGAGATTGACACACATTTTTGTTTATTGAGAAACAAACCATTATCATCACAGAATTTTTTGAGTCGCTTCAAGTCCTCCTGAATTTCTCCGCTATCATCTGAATCCTTTACTGTGTGATAGATTTTCAAGTCATCGGCATAAAGTAAAAATTTACAACCAGAGATTCCGTTGATTATACAATGAAGAATGAAGGACCCAGATGGCTGCCTGAAGGAACTCTGGAAGATACCGTGAAGGGAAATGACGTAAATCCATTCATGGCCACCATTTGTGACCTGTTATTCAAAAAGGACCATATTCACCTCAATAAAAAGTCATTTACACCGACTTCAGCAAGTCTCTTCAATAAAGTTTTGTGACTGATCTTTTCAAAGGCACAACACAACATCCACCTGAACCTGTTTATCCAAGCTTTTCACAGAACGTCGAGAAGATCAACAACCGATGAAAATGTTGAGAAAGTGAAGAAAATGGTTATGGAGAATCGTCGAATCAGTATCAGAGAAGTTGCTGAGTATGTTGGCATATCGGTTGGCTCATCCCACGCAATTTTTTTGTAATTGGGTATGAAGCGTGTGGCAACGAAGTTTGTCCTAAAATTGCTAAATTTTGACCAAAAAAACCGTCGCATGAGCATCGCTCAGGAATTGTTAATTGACATCAACGGCGTAGTGCATCAGGAGTTCTTGCCACATGGTCAATAAGGCCACGATCAATAAGTTATGCCCCGCTTGCGAGAAGCAATGCGAAGAAAACGTCCGGTATTGTGGAACAACAATTTGTGTCTTTTGCATTACGATAATGCACCTGCTCACATGTCATTGCTTCTTTGTAATTTTTTGGCCAAAAACAACACCGTAATCATGCCTCAGCCACCGTATTCATCAGATTCGACCCCCTGCGATTTTTTCCTGTTGCCAAGATTCAAGACACCTATGAAAGGACGCTTTTTGTCACAATTAAGGAGATAAAAACCGAGTCGCTGACAAAGTACAAGGATATACCAGAGCGTGCATATCAGAACTGCTTGGGAATTGAAAAAAACCCTGGCACAATTGTATTTTATCTGAGGAAGACTACTTTGAAGAGGATAGAATAGAAAATTGATAAATAAAAGAATAATCTTTGCGAAAAAATTACCTTATTTTTTTAATAGACCTCCTATTTCAATTCAATATGATGTACAACATAATATTTGATGTTCCAAGTTTTTGAGTATTCTGTGCAATTTCCTTTGGCAACACTGAATATATGCCTGGACTCACATCAATAGGAAACACTTCTGTTTCTGTAGGACAAGAGTTTACAAAAACAGTTGGACACATTTTTCGAGTGCGGTGTCAGATATTTCATCAGAAGTAAAGGAATTATTGATGTTTCAGTGTTTCAAGAATTCGTTTCATTGAAAAAATACTGATTCAAAGTGACATATTTCACACACTACAAATTATGTGTTCTAATTCCCATACAATCGCAATATTGAATCTCGATTATTTTGCAACGATTCTAGAAGTACATCAATAAATTCGCAACGACCTCGATAACGAGTTTTTATTGCGGCAAGTAATCAACCTGATTTTTATATACCACTGTACAAACGCATTAGCCGATATACATATCGTTCCACGTGCGAAAGGATAGATTTATATTCGGATACATAAATATAATCTGAAAAGTTGATTTCGTTGGATCACGCGAGGTTGGAAATAAGGTCAAAGAGGCAACATTGTGTCATATCCTTCAAATTTCGATCTGTATTCTAAGGGGTCTTTCAACAGGAACTTCCGATCTTTGACGATTGTCATCTTATTGGAGCTACATCTGTCAAATTAGGCTGTTTTGCCACCATGGACGGATATAGCATTCAACAACAGGTGCAAATAATAAAATTGTTTTATCAAAATGTGTGTTCTGTTCGGACAACGTACCGCGCGCTTCACTCATTCTACGGTCGCCATAATCGTCCTACCTAGAGGAATATTGGCAATGTGGTGGATGAATTTGAGTCCACTGGTTCAGTAAAGGTTCAACCTACACCCGTACGTAGACGAAACGCAAGATCTACTGAAAACATCATCGCTGTTTGTGAGAGTATACAGGACAATACAAAACAGCTGATTTCGCGTCACTTACAAGAACTCGGTCTTTTGCAGATCACAACTTAGCAAAATTTGTGCCATGACTTGGGCCTGCACCCGTACTAATTTCAACTGACCTAGGAGCTGGGACCATAGACAATGACGTATGTTCGCTGAATGGGCTCTGGAGCAATTGGCAACTGACCATAATTTCCATCGAAAAATCATATTCCATTTCTGGATGAATTGGTACGTGAACAAATGAAATTGTCGAATTTGGGACGACCAATCCATATGAGATCCAAGAGCGTCCAAAGCGTCATCTGTCCATATTTCGTTGAGAACGACTTTGGCAAGGCCATCGCTGTCAACGGCAAGCACTATAGTTCTATGATCACCAAACTCTTTTGGCCTGAATTGGATGATCTAGACCCCATTGACATGTGTTTTCAACAGGACGGCGTTACGTGCTACACAGCTCATACCACATTGGATGTTCTGCACGAGCGATTTAAGGGCATGGTAAATGGTCATCTTACGTGGAGGAGATGCGAACTGGCCACCGAGAACCGAGATCGTGCCATTTGACCCCTTCAGACTTTTTCTTGTGAGGTTTTCTCAAGTCCCAGTTGTATGCGAATAAGCCACAAACCACAGCGGTCCTCAAAGCCAACATAACCTATGCCATTAGTCAGATTAAGCCTGATTCAAGTGCCAGAGCCATGGAAAATTGGACGTTTTGGATGCGCTCCGCCCAGAGAAGCCGTGGCGTGGCGTTATATTCCACACATAATGTCATCATTGACAATATTCCACCGAATATTAATACTGACGAATTATATTCTCATTTGATTGATATTTTCAAGAGTTGCAGTTTCACAAAAAAATACAGATTTACATCAAATCAAAGCATTGGTTCATTGACAGCATCGAAAAGAAAATTAAGAGATAAGTATTTCTATAAAAAGAAACAGTTTTCTGACAATGAAAATTGTCTTTCGAAATATAATAATAATAATGTTTATTTCAAATAGAAAAATTATTACAATCAATAAATATAGAATAATAAACATATATGCTCACAGAAGCAAGGGGTTGCT
>WOGR01006929.1:0-12738 GCA_015342045.1 Leptinotarsa lineolata
ATTTGGATTCAGTTTATTCCTGCTTCCTTATAGTGAATCTTCAGGAATAATAATGGCCAGAGAATGGATCCTTGTGGTACACCTTCGGACACAAGTACGACCCTTGATAGATCTCCATCTATAATTACACGTTGACTGCGAATACGCAGCCTTGCTAGAAAAACCGAAATAGCGAAGTTTTTTGCAGAGTATTTCGTGATCCAGATTATCGAAGGCCTTACTGTAGTCCAACAGTACTAAACATGTAATAATATTATTTTCAAGTACATAGGATGTTATTTGATCTTTCATTATCTTTTCGTGTTCTATGGATAGGATAACAGGTTTAATAATAATAATAAATGTATTTGAATATTGTTTTGTATAAAACAATTTTACAATAGTAAATAATTCCTTGGATTGATGCATATTTCATCTTTAGTACAATAATTGAGACAATAATATAAGTGATGAAAGTAAAAAAATGTTGCAAACTAAAACTAACAATGCATGCAGCAATGCGAACACAAACAAAAATGCCGTTGCACCTTCAAATTCCTGATACTGATATTTGCAACAGTATAAACATAAATAGTATCAATTATTGTTCTCACACATACATGCCCACACATTTTCCTATGAAATAAATGAAGATGAGTATCGGGTAGCAAATCAAACCACCATCATGCTTTCGACAGGTGGCAAAATGGAAATAGTACATCCATTATCAGAAATTCTCAATGTAGAACACGAAAGCGATTCTCACCGCTCTGTGTCCCACACAAAAATCCGACTCACCACGGATAATTTCCTCTCGGCTCGTAAAAAAAAGAATGAAAAACTTATAATTGGCCGTGCTCAGTGACTTACGACCTCAAAATAGCGTTAAATATATACGGACGTGTAGTTCCTACTCGTACATGCGAACACATGGCATCAGGATACGACTCCAATTCCGAACATATGTTTTTAATTACTCCCCATATCTAATTTATCTGGAATCAAGGATGTCCATGCTACCAACAAAATTTCAAACATTGTTAATGGCTAGATTTGGCGAATTATGAGATACATATGCATGCATGACGTGTGACACACACCTACAAGATGTAATTAATCCTGCATTTCAGTCAGGTATGTTGAATGCTTCGCTTGGGGTGGGCGGGACTTGGAACGACCGCCGTCAGTTTAATAGTCATGGAATTGGGGGATGACATTGACAAGGGAACTGTCCTGTACCAATGCAATAAATAAATTAAAGGTCGTGTCAAAAAATGAATGGACAACTCGCTGAACAGACTTGAAACATCATGAACTTTTCTACAGAAATGTCGTTTGTTGAGATGAAACTCAAGTAATTGTAGTGTTAAGCTATAGGATTAGTTATCTAATAGATAATAATCGCAGGTATTATAGAAACAAGTGCTTTTGAAGAAGACTAGGTTCTTCATGTACAGGTTTCCTGCTGGAATGAAGAAGTGAAGAACATACGTCTGATGCTTTTTTATTGGCCCAAGTTATATTGGGTGCTGGATATTAAGGAAAATACGTGAGTCAGTGAGATTAATTCTGAACTGAATGTTTATATCTCCAGAAATTCAGTTCTGTGACCTAAAGAAACTACTACCTAGACTGAAAAGTCTCGGGAGTAATACATAGATGGCGCCAGTCTTATTGGATTCACCTCTTTTTCAGTTAGTACTAACGTTCAAAAGAAAGCTGTTGAAATTTCATGATATTCTACTAATGAGTTTATGAGTTGTTGTGTTAAGAGTGACACTACTTTTGTTATTTTCAAAACAATGGATCAAAAACAATTTCGTGTTTTAATTTTACAATGCTTCTTGATGGGAAAAATACGGATCCAGCGAAGCAACGGCTTGAAAAGTGTTATGAAGACTCCGATCCATCAGAAACAACAAATTTTGGTTTACTGACTTCAAACGTAGTCGTAGAGACACCGATGATGAGGCAGTAACACCAGAAAACATTGAAAAAATCCATAAAATGGTTCTGAATTATCGAAAAGTGAAGTGGCGTGAGTTAGCTGATATTTTAAAGGTATCAAAAAAATGTGTTGGTTTTATATTGCATGAGCATTTGACTATGATAAAGCTCTGTTCAAAGTGGGTGCCGCGCGAGCTCACTATTGACCAAAAACAATAACGCCTTCATGATTCTGGGCAGTATTTAGCCATGGTTGAACATAAGAAACCGGAATTTTTGCGTCGATATGTGACAATTGATGAAACATGGATCCATCACTTCACTCTGGAATCAAAACGATCGTCATTTGAGTGGAGAGCAACTGGTTAACCTCATCCAAAGCGACCGAAAGTACCACAATCTGCTGGAAAGGTTATGGTCTCGGTATGTTGGGATGTACGTGGTGTAATATCCATTGACAATCTTGACAAGGGGAATACCATCAACAGTGAATATTACATAGTGATATTGCAGAGATTTAAGGCCGAAATTGCAAAGAAACGACCACATATGGCAAAGAAAAAAAATTGTTTTATCACGACAACGCACCGTGTCACAAGTCAACGCACCGTGTCACAGGTCAATAAGAACAATTGCAAACAACATGAATTGAACTTGAATTGCTCCCACATCCACCATATTCGCCAGATTTGACTCCCATCGACTACTGGCTATTCGCAGACTCTAAAAATACTCATCGGTAATAAAGTTTGCTCGAATGAAGAGTTTCTTGCTGAAACTGAGGCCTATTTAGAGGCAAAAGATAAAAGTGACATCAAAATTTTGGAGCGGCGCTGGAATTATTGTGTGGCTCTTGATGGAGATTACATTGATGAATTTTGAGAAAAAAAAACGCTTTTTCTTTCTCAGACCCGGGATTATTCAGCCCATGTGTTAGATTGTAATGAATCGAAAGTCTTAGTCTTCTACACAACTTTAATTTGTTTGAGCCTCGGGATGGTGACATTTTTGGCGTAGGTGATCAGAATTTTGTGGAACTTAAGAACTGTTCCAATAGAGCTACTCATTGGTTACTGTCAAATTAGGTGATACCTGAACAAAATAGGGCTTTATAGCGGGAACCTTAGCTGCAATTTAAATTATGCTCAGAATAAACAACGAGCAAAGGAACTGTATAAACTAGTACAAGAAACATAATTGGTGAGCTCTGTCATGAAATGGGAGGAATAATGCAGTAAATCCATTACGTTTAATTATTTCCCGGAGACTTCAAAAATGGACTAATCAGATGGTTCCCGGGAGGCAAGAAGGAAGATACAAGGTAATCTCTTGAAAATCATAATAGTAATGATTATTCAAGATATGTTCCAGAAGTGAGCACTGCTAAGTAAAAGTTTGAACAGCGGTTATCTGAAAAATATAGTATTGTTCGTTACTTTCTAAACAGGACGGATGTGTCAATTGTGTTATTAATAAGTGAATTGCTAAATTATTATCGATGTGGAAACCGGAAATCATATACTACTACCGAACGTTTTTTAAATTTGACATTTTCAATACTGTATTTTGTTTTTCGTCTTGCACCAATTGCTGTTAGTCCCTAGCGCCAGTTATTCTACTCCAGATTCAAAATTACTTGAAAATAATGTCAGTATAACATCTAATTCACTTGCTCGACATAATTGCCCCTATCATGTTTTTTTTTACATTTCGACATCCTCATTAAAACATACACACTAGTTTCAAGTTTTTGTTTGAACACCGAGTGTAGATTTTAACGTTCATTAATTATATGTACGCGACAAATTACGGTTCACAAAGGCAGTACAGCAGAAACTTCCTGATAATAACTACTTTACTAACATTGTTTGAAACTTTTATAAGAGGTTTACTTCAACAGAGCTTAACTATAAAAACAAAGTGAAATTAATATTTAGGTCTTAAATGTTTGTTCAAGTATCAAGGCACAGAAGTGCTCTACGATTTTTTATCTGAGTTCCAACAAGGGTTATTCGAGAGCGGCAAAAAGAGAAAAACGTGGATATACACATGTTGTCGAGGACAGGTAAGATTACGGAAGGAGATTTTATGATCAGATGGTTGATGCTTAGGTAGAAAGCGGAACCAATAAAATTTTTGAAATGGTATACAGCTGGGACACAAATATTGTAATAATGAACGGTATGGAACTCACCATTTGGGGAAATATACTGTATAGAAGCAAAACAGTGCAGAATATTTGCCGATTCATGATGACACAAGAACAAAAACATTTTATCATTCCGTCAGATAATCGATCAAACAAAATATTGAATGGGGGAACGACAGCACCAAGGAATAGTTCCTATTCAGAAACAACATGAAAGATTTCGGAAACGACAGATATGCCGAATGATTATTATGTTTTTAATTTACAGTGCGGACGTAAATTGTTCTTCTCTCATCCATTTCATATCTCATTTCGTACCTCAAGGTACTGTTCTTGGTCCTGTTCTTTTCAACCTCTATGTCAACGATGTATTCGAGCTGAACAGTACAGGAAAAGTAATTGGATACGCAGATGATACTGCAATATTTCATGAGGCGGATACTTGGGATGAATTAAAAAACATGATGGAAAAAGACTTTATTCTAACAAATGACTGGTTCTCCCAAAAGCTTTCAACTGTCAATCCAGAAAAAATTAAACTTATTACCTTCAGTTGCAATAAATCCGGAGCTGCACCATTCCATCATATTGTTGTCAACTTACCTAAAAAAACATTATATATTGAATCTGTAGAAAGTATTAAATATCAAGGAGTGTATATTGATAATAACTTGAGATGGAACTTTCATATCAACTTCATAATAAAAAACTGCGTAAAATTATTTTTCAATTTGAAAGTCTACAAAAATATTCGCCCCTAACCGAATTGAAAAAACTGTATCACTCTCTTGTTGAAAGTCATTCGAGATATGCTATTACTGTTTGGGGAAACGCACCTTGGATATATTTGAATCCTTTGGAAATTATCCAAAAAAGAATCATTCGGCTGATTCTTAACAAACCCTTCAGACATTCTTCCGATGGCCTCTATGAAGATTCTAAATTTTTTGATATTGGACAGCTATATTACCTGTGTGTAAACGTTAGATTTCATTTCAGTAACCCAAAACCATTTAAGTCAGAACACGCCTAAAATAATTGGAATCAGAATGTGCTCACCTATCCGTACATTCAATAAAAATCAAATTTCTCAACGAGCCTTTTCATATGTTTCGTTGAAATTTTATGATTCAGTACCTGAAATAATAAAAAAAATAATAACAAGCATTTGTTATCTGGATCTGAGGGTATATATGCTAGAACCCGGCAGACATTATGTACGATTGCTGAACTAAAACTGCAAACACTTACCCGAACTTGACACAACTTCCACGACATATTCCATAGATAACCTACCTGTTTATGTTAGGTTATGTTATTCTATTATATACTTTTTCAAAAAAAACTTGATTTTTAATTTTTATAGACCTATTTTGAATTAAATTTTATGTATGTGTACTGTTATAACGAAACAAGTACTTGAGTACTTATCGTTGGTGCTTTATTCATGTGACACTTATATTAAAATGTATTAATATTTTGTAATCTATACAGCTATCTGTTAAGTGAATGAAGTTATATTATTTTTATTATTGGAAAGGTAGAATCTGGTACTATTCAAAACAGAAATAATCCAATGTAGCGCCCGTGAGAAAAAATAAAGTTGGCCGGAAGACAAAACTTCGGATAGCAAATCTGGAGCAGAAAAGAAGTGGCAATGTGAAAATACAATTTATTTTCGACTCCTTTCAAAAATGTAGCCAGAAAAAAATAGAAACTTTTCCGAAATTTCTGTTTTTCCGGATATATTCGGAATGTCTAAACATTCTCAATGGCATATTGTTAGTCATATAAATGCGCAACTTTACCCCAATTTAACCATCTTCGCATCTCTCATAGTTTCCGAGATCCCAATGGTAAGGATCGAATTTGAAACACCCTGTATAACTCCCTTGATCGTTCAACAATGATATGAGCTGTTACAGAATTTTTGCCGAATTATCCAGCCCTCATAACTCAAAAAGCACGCCTCGGAGTAAAACGCCTCTGAGTGAAAATGGAAAACTTTTTCAAGGAAAATCTATTATGACACTACGACGGAAAAAATGTGGGTTTATATGGTTTGCTACCCGTGCTGAACCAAGTCGGTCGCTGATGTAACATGGATTACGTTTTCGTATTATCAAATAAAGCCAATGGAAATAATTGGATTTTTATTCGATATGAAATCGATCAGAAACATTTAATATTTATTGTTAGTTGGTCATTTCAGTGAAACTGAAAAAAACAATTAATAAACTTTCTTATGTGTTCAACTTCCAACATATAATATCATTTATGTGGGATGAATTCTTGACGAATAAATTATGTCCTATTAATATCAGCCAGACATCACGATATCTTGAGAAATATATTTCACTGAATTAGATTCTTTTCACTTTTACAGGGTGTCCACAATATTTCTCACCGGAAATATCTCCGCTATCTTATAAAAATAAAGTAAACTATATCAAAAGCCTTTTACTAAAAATTGTGATTGTTCCTACGGAATTAATTTTTCGTATTCCTTTTAATGATTATTTTCTTTCATTTTGTATTACGTTTCAATTTCTTGTTTCATTCTAATTTATTTTTGGAAATTAATGAAAAGAAGCCTACATAGAAGAAGTGGCTAGTTATTACCAGTATTAGGATCCCAATCATTTTTTTCAATGGCATCTCACGTTTATATAATATGGTTATATAGAATTAACGAAAAGTTGATTGTGAAATGAAATTTCTTTTCGCGAAGATACAAATTTACAAATAAATCGACTTGATGATATTGAAACATACTGTTCCCCTCACAAGTCACACATGCTCAACTACTTTTTGAATGCAATTGGAAAAAATGTCGTTAGTCTTCCACAGGCATCTCTAATTTTTTGTGGTAGATAGGTAGAGTTTTATAAAATTCGCGTTTTTATTGTCCACGCAAAACGAAACCTAGAGAAGTTAAATCTGGTGAACGCACAGGCCACTGTATCGAATATTTTCTACAAATCTACTAGCGTTTGCAGAAAGCATTCAAATTCCTCGAGACAATTTGAGAGCAACAACATCCTACTGCCACCAATGTTTCTCATTTCCCTCAATGGATTATCATAAAATAGCTGAGGTAAGATCTGCTGCAGTTATTCCAAAAGCCGTAAACCTACCAAACCGACCAATTATGCACAACATATTCATACCTCATATTTCTTGGAAATATGTTCACTATTTCGTTCTTATGGAAACAAGATTCATCAAATGCCAGTAGGCTGTAATCCACGGGCTTGATGTATTTCAAAATCATGGCACCTTTTGAAACTCTAAGGACAGTATTTTCAATAATTTCAATACATTTCCAAGTGTTCTCACAACAACATAGAATGTAAATGGCTGCTTCTTCTGTTTGTAGCATGATACTCAAGGTTTCCAAATGGAAATGAATCTGCTTCTGATATTTGTATCACGACTTGTTACATATGAGTTCCCTATTAGAGCAACGCTCTCTATATAATTGTGTTCCCTGTCGAGGATTTTTCTGACATTGAATATGAAAGGCACCTTTCCATGAAATATTTTTTAACCTTCAGCAAATAATACAGTATCGTTTTTTTCTTTGACTGCCAATTTACTTTTGATGCGAAACGACTTATCACTTTAATAACCATGTGAAATATTCTAAAGAAGGAGTTGCTAGATTTTTGTAATAATTCCTAAATTGGTCAAAAACGCCAATTTGCTATGATATCTTCCAATATTTTGAAATGAGCTTAGTGAACCAGTGGCCAAATTCAAAAAAAAGAGGCATGAAATTTGAAAAAAAGTAGTTGCAAGGTTCTCGATGATAATAGCGGTTGAAAACTTTTTTTTTAAGTGGTTGACAATATTTTATGATGGATGTTACTAGTTCAGCTGGTTCTAGTTACTAGCAAAAAATTTCAAACCAAGGTACTTCACGACGTTTTAATTGTTACTATCCACAATCGTATTCGAGTGGTGACTGAACTATTCATCCGAGGGATGACTATTCATAGGTCATTCAAACGGTAGTTGACCGTTTTCTGCTTGTTTGAAGGTTTCCATATGTTGCGTATCTACGCTAGCTTGGCTGAATATGTCTTTGGACAACATTTGTGCAGCTTCTTTGAACTTTCTCTCAAACCAGTGTTCCTCCCTGTGGATGATCTCAGCTTGGGACCACTTGATGTTATGCTGATGAGTCCAAACATGCTCTGCTATTCCCGATTTGCTGGTTTCTCCGTGCTTGGCAATTCGGACTTTCACTGGCCTCTTAGTTTCACCGATATAGGATTTTCCACTCTCACAAGTTATCGGGTAAATGCAATTCTAGGAATTGCGGCCTGCGTTTGAGGGCCTGGTTTTTGTAAGGCTGTTTCTGAATCTCAAGCTGGTTCTAATGTTGTACTTTGACCCAATTCTTCTTATACTTTTCGACAATCCTCTGACGTAGGAAAGGGCAAGCATTGGTTGTGATGGCTTCTCTTACTTGTGAGGCTCTTACTGTCTTCTAGCCAAAATCTGTTCCACCATCACTTTGGAGTAACCATTATCTTGAAGATCTTTTTTGATGATGCTTAGTTCCTTTTCGAGACCTTTGTATTACAAAGCTCGAAAGCACGATCCACTAGAGTCTCGAAGATTTCTCTTTTGGTAGAATGATGGTGGTTGGATTCGTGGTTCAGATACTGTCCCGTGTGAGTGGGTTTTCGGTATATAGATGTTTTCCACCTAGTGTTGGTCCTCTTCACCAAGACGTCTAAGAATGGCAATTCGTTATGGATTTTACTCTCCATTGTAGTAGATTGATCTAGTTCACAATTATGTCCTATCATAAAAGGTGAAACTGAAATTTCAGGCGCAGAATGAGTCCAAAACATGTACTTTTCCTAATCTCCAGGAATTCAATACTGTTTTTATGCGAAAAAAAACTTTTTATTCTCCTGAAGACGTCAACTTACTTGATGAAATGCTTGTGAAAAGCGCTTGTTTTGGATTTTTGATGAAGAAGCTAATATCACTGAAAGACATGTGAGACACCCTGTATAATAGTCTAGTTCAAGCTTAGAACATTATTCAAATTTATTAATAACTATTTTCGAACCACATAATAGACTCAATATTTATTATGGCGGCAACAACAAACATGCACTATTATTTACGGTTTGGCTCCGTACAAACTCCTTTTAAGTTATGTTAAGAGGGTCGTAAGCACTGTGGGGTGCCCGAGGGAGTAAAAGGGAAGCCTGTTGTCTGCTAACCTAATGAGAGAAGTGGAATAATTGAAAGAATACAAGTTTTTCTATTAGCAAGAAGAATCTCGTAATTGTACTTTGTTTGAAGGGCTTCTACGTTTTGTTCGTTAAAGGAGTGTAGAGATGCTAAAAGAGGGATTCGAGATGTAAATGCAGTTTCTAGGTTTACTGAATGTGACAAACAATTTTTTTTTGATGAATGTTACAGATTCGGATTTTCATTGTTTGAAATGGTGTTTGGATTGAATCTTTCCTGCACTATCGAAGAGTAGTACCACGTAACCGATCTGTAGGTGATCTACTCGATTAATGTTAGCATGGACCCGGTGACATATAAACGAAGGACATCTTCAAAAGTAATCTCTATGAATAAATATTTATTCGATATACGAGGGTAGTGTGGAAAGTTTTCGGTCTAACAAAGATATATGACAGTTTTTTCAGTTTTTTTTTTATTTACAACATAGTCTTCTTTCAACTCTACACACTTCTCTAAGCGATGCTTCCATCTCTGTAACCCGTTCAAATAGTACTTGGCGATTTTCTTTGCAAAATAATTGTTCACAAAGGTGATTCCCTCTTCATTTGACGACAATCTCATCAGTTCACATTTCCATTGTCTAATATTGTATAAAATGATTCGAAATCCCTAAAATAACCAATACAATTGAAAATTAAAAGAATTGCTGAAAATAGCAAATACAATAAGCGAAAAAAGTGAAATGAATTCAAAGTGGAATAAAATACAATTAAAAAATTGAGCAATCAAAACAAAAAAGAAATAAATAAAAATAAAAACTTAACCACCAGTACAATCTACGTTACTTCACGACGTTTCGATTGTTAGTATCCACAATCGTCTTCGGGTGCTGACGATGAAGATAATCGACTGAAAAAACTCCACGACTATGCCAGAAAACAGTAGCCATTATTTTCCCAACAGAAAAACAGTTTTTGTTTTTTTTTGGAGCCGGTTTCTCCTTTGCAGTTTACTGTTTGGACTGTATTTTTGTTACGGGCGCATAATAGTATATCCACGTTTCATCTCAGTAATTATTCGGCGCAAAAACTCGGAATTACTGCGCCTAAACTGCACTAACAGACTGTTGGAAATGTTCCTTTGCACACATTATTGATCTAACGTGAACAAACGCGGCACCCAACGCGCGGACAGCTTTCTCATGCCTGAATGTTGGTTCAATATGTGACAAAAACGGTTTTTTGACATGTTTATAACCCAAGCTATCTCTCTCACTTCAATTCGGTGGTCGTCTAGCACCATTTGGTGAACTTTGACGATATTTCCTGAGGCCACGTTTAAATTCAGTTGCCCAAAATTTCATTGTGGTAAATATTAATGATAATAATAATTGTTTTTTTATTGATAAGTTCATACATAGGTAATTAGTACATACATAGCTCTTATCAAATGGCAGGATACATTTTTCGAAACAAAGACAAAACTTGCTCTTCCATCCCACCTTATTCCTATCAACAATTTCAAAAATAATAATTATGCATAAATACAAATGAAGATAATGATTATTAAGTGGGACTAAATAAATAATAAAAATTTATAACTAAATGGTATATAAGATATGATATATATTTGAATGCTCACTTGACAGGTCTCAAGATATAGTGAAAATGACCAGTAAGATATATATCCTAGCTTTTTTTTCAGTACACCACAAAAATATGCTTATATCCATTCGATAACCGGTGAAGAGCCAGGGTAGATAAAATTAAAAAGACCCTTCGAATTCAAAGGTTTTATGTTATGGTGTGGTGAGATGATTTCGGAATCGAAGATTGAGGTTGTGTCGGTCTGTCCTGTAACCGATTTTTTTGTCAAGATAACTTGGTCGTCGCCACTCCATATTTAGCCATCTGATATCTTTCAAATGGTGTGATATATGATCGCGACTTTTTGATCCAGTTATCAGCCTCATACATGAATTCTGTAGCTTATGTAATCTATTCTTGTCAGCGTGAAGAAAATTGGGACCATATACTACGTCCGCAAAATTAGCATATTATGACAACACAAAAGATTTCCACTAGGTCATTTTATTTATTTTTTGTTCAACAGCTTTCTGTTAGAATATATCATTTTGAGATTACTGTATCGTCGTTTCAGAATTTGCCATACGTGCCGTGTGGAACTTAGAGAGCTGTCGAGGTATAGTCCTAAGTTTTTAGAAATATCCTTAAAAGGTAATTCAACTCTGTTTGCAGTTATAGAAACCTTGTCCAGATTGCGTTTACGTAACAATGTCCTTACAAGGAGCATAAGAGGGATTGAAAGTTAAGCAATATTCGGTTGATAATTACATCATCATTAAGTTCATGGTTAAAACACCTATGTAAATAGCTTTAAATATATATTCAGTGATGAATAATAATCTCGACACCTGTTGAACTGTCATCGTAGAATTGTTGTTCGAGACTTTCATTTGTGTACATACGCTGAAAGAGTTATCTGGTTATCAGATATACAAGGTTCAAGTGCAGTGTACATTTCTCTAGTTAGATACTAATTGTTGTGCATCTCGTTTTCATGAAACGACTCCCTCAATATTGACACATAAGTGATAGGTGACCATCTAAGAGGTGAATATAGAATCCCGCGACTAAGCCCACCTGTCTTTCAAGGGGTGAATGTAGAAGCCCTATAGAAGCCACCACATTAGGGGTGAATAGCGAAGCCCTCCATTACCTCAGCACAGGACCAATTTGTATAACCTACGTCAGTTACCGGACCAGGAACACCATCTGTATTAGTGATTTTATACATATTTATTCGTTAAAATCAAACATTCACTTTATTTTATACCATATACATTTGGTTATTGTTTTATTGTTTTGCTAAACATTGAATAAAGTTACTGTTATCTATTTGAAGGGAATTTTGAATTTTATCCATATATATAAACAAAATATTCTGACGTACAGCTTAAATTAATTTTAAGATCCTTGCCTGACACATAACATAATCTGAAACTGACAAGTCAAACCAAAGAACACCACTCCAATCTCCACTAAATTATCCTGGCAAATCTGAAGTAACTACTTCGTTACATGTTGCTGTTCATTGTTCTGGTGGCATAACGTCCTTGGAGTTCCTGAAATCTGAGGTTAATTGGGGTAGTATTTATTGAGTTGTATAGGTCTTGGGATGGGTAACGCCATGATAGGTTGTCTATGTTACGTAGGATTCTTCTCTCGGTAGTTAGGATGCAGTGGGATTTTCTCGGGGGGAGCGTACAGTAGATCGTCGCTTTGTGATCCAAAATCGGCCTTATGAACATTTTGTAGGTGTAGAAGGGTCTTACTGTCGCATCTCCCGAGCTTGCCTCTCAGAACTGTAGATTTGCCTTTTTCCGGACTCTGTCCAGAGTTTCTCTTAGGTCGGTTTCCCAG
>WOGR01006930.1:0-12737 GCA_015342045.1 Leptinotarsa lineolata
AATCTGTCGGTAAAAAAATTTTATTTCAATTATTCGATTTATTACGCAATTGTAAATTAAAAATTTTTTATCACTCAATCATCAATATTGCAAGTGTAATATTTTTATAACTATAAGTTTGGATTTTTTTTTCCTTCCGTAGAGCTATGATTATAACGGTTAAGAATCGATTTCCGATCGAAATATTAAAAAATTATCATTTTTCAGTTATCTATTAACAATTTACTGCATTTTTAAATGAAAAAGATTAACAAATAATCGAAAAAAAATTTTTTCTATTATGATCAGTAATGTTTTTTTTATCAGAAGCTACATAAAAATATTTTTTTTTAATTTTCATTACTTATTGTTTAAAAATTTGAAAATTTGTTATAAACAAGACAAACATTGTTTACAACATAAATGAATTTTTTTTTGGAATCTTAATCTTTGATAAAAATAATGATTTAAAAAAAAGCGTTTCTGAAAAAATTTTTACAATGCAAAAAAAGGCATTTGTTAATTAACATTTTTTTACCACTAATTATTAATATTGAGGAACCATTTTTTGAATAATTATTTATCTTGTTAATTAATATTTGGAAAAAAACTTTGATTTTAAAAATTTTTCATTCTTTATCGAATGAAAAATTCGTTATAAACAAATGGATTTTTTAATTTTTTTTCTAGTTGCAATTAATGAATGAAAAATAACCATGTATTTTCTTATTTTTTTTTAAATTTTTTACTGAATTTTATAATTTTTGCACTCCATAACGCAATTATCATCATCAATTTTCTTATCATTCAAATTATTATATTTATTAAACTAATGGAGATACAATAAAAAATCCTAAGGCTGAATATATTTTGCTATTAATTGAGAAAAAATAAGTCTTGGGATTTTTTATTGTATCTCCATTAGTTTAATAAATATAATAATTAAAATTATAAAAAAAAGATGATAATAATTGAGTCATGAAGCGCAAAAATTATAATATTCGGTAAAAAATGGAGAAATAAAAAAAATACATGGTTGTTTTTCATTCATTAATTGCAACTAGAAAAAATGAAATGAAAAAATTAATTTCATTATAACAAATTGTTCATTTAATAAACAATGAAAAATTTTAAAAATTAAAGTTTTTTCTTCAAATATTAAAAAACAAGATAAATAATGATTTCAAAAAAAATGGTTCCTTAATATTAATAATTAGTGGTAAAAACAATGTTAATCAACAAATGCGTTTTTTTGCATTGTAATTTTTTTAAGGAACGTTTTTTTTAATCATAATTTTTATCAAAGATTAGGGTTCCAAAAAAAATCAATTATGTTATAAACAATGAATTTTCAAAAACAAATTTATAATTTATTCTTAAACAAGTAATAAAAATTAAAAAAAAATTATTTTTATGCAGCTTCTGATGAAAAAACATATTAGTAATAGAAATAAATTTTTTTTTCGATTATTAAACTTATTCATTTGAAAATGTAGTAAATTGTTAATAAATAACTGAAAAATAATGATTTTTTAACATTTCGAACGGAAATCGATTCTTAACCGTTATAATCATAGCTCTACGAAAGGAAAAAATTCCACACTTATAGTTTAAAAACTATCACGCTTGCAAATTGTTAATTAACAGTAGCGTAATAAATCGAATAATTGAAATAAAATTTTTACCGACAGATTATTGTTCATTTATTTTTTGAGTATATGCCTGAATTTTTTCATTCTTCAATTTACATTTTATATGCTGAAATTTTTTTTTTTAATGGCTCAAACAAGCACGGCTTACGCGCGGCTAAACACCCGATTTCGAGATCATTTTCAGGGCTCTGTGAAAATATAAATACAGTTCCGGGAGTCAGGACTTTATTATAGGAAATTTCTTTCTCTTTTCGAATTTTTTTTTCGATTTTGGAAATCTCAATTAGTTTTTGAGATATTTCCAAAAAACTAAACCCATTTTTTATTTTTCACTAAATTGTTTATAACTTTTGCAATTTCCATTTCCGAAAGTCGTTGGTTTTCAAAAACTTTCTAGACGCTATTCCGAATCGAATGAAACCTCAACCATAATTTTCGGAGACTGCTGAAAAAAGTTCGAAAAAAAGCACTTCTTGACTAGACTACCGTGGGTTAACCAATAATCAAACTGAACTTTATTTCACTCTCAATATAACAAAACACTTCAACTTCAACTATTATTCATATGTCTATCGACTTATTAGATCGCTCCGCGTACCGCACTGTCACTTTCACTTGACTATCTTAATAGACGAGTGGATGACGCTTATATTTGGCAATCGAAGGTAGTGGAATATTTTTGGGAATTCCATCGAAGCGCCGGTAGCGGTATTCTCGTCACATCTAGAACGCCGGCGAACATCGAAGAATCGAGAAGAGTCATTCGAACTGAGCGCGCTCTTAGCCACGTCACAGTTGGTTAATGGCTACCAGTGGCGGCCAGCGTTATTTTCTTTAGGGCATGATTTATAACAGTATAATATATTCCACACAAAAAACAGAATGTTTTTTTTCATTCAATTGCCTACACAAAAAAATAATACCTTGTCTATGTAAGTTAATAAGTTAACTTTTTTGATTATTTATTTTTAAAATATTTTAAATGAGTAAGTAACATATTCTTTCTCTCGTTCTTATTTCTTCTTCTGATGTTGAAACTACAAAATCAACAGTAACCCTCAGGGGTACATGTTGTTTCTGATCACATTTATAGTTTTATTTCATCAAAAAATTATTTATCGATTTATTTGGAAATGAATTATTGTTTATGTGATGTAAGTAATAATGGCTACAAATTTGTTTCCAAATTCTCTTGAAAAAAACTGGCACATTCGAGTTTGAAGTATTTTAACTCACATGAACATATATAGAAAAGAATAACTTATCATTTATTTTTCGAACTTCTTATGAGTCAGTCTCTGAAAATTATTTATTGCTCTATACATACAACAAAAGTTCTTCAAAAGCGATAAGACCACGTGTTCATGAGAGATTTTTATGGGCCAAATTAAGATCCTAGAACAATATATTATGGAAGTTAGTTACATCGTACGCAAGAAACCATTTGAACAAATCTTCGGAAAAGGGAACTATCTCATAAAAAATTTCAAGAACTTTTCGAAATCAAAATATACTTAACAAATTAACCAAGTCGAAATAATCCAAAATAACAACTATTTACACAGACAAAAATTAAAGGACAGTTCTCACAAAGAACCTGAGAGAATCTCAAAGTGACAGTAACTAATTTAAATTTTTAGCATTTTTTTGATGCAATATTCATTATATAAGGATTTTAGTGAGAGTATATAATGATAATCATAAAGTCAAATGCCTTCTCAATTAATCAAACTCACCAATTCTTTCATAAAAAACTAAAAGGACAATCTCATCTCTAAACATGTAAAAAATGTTTTGTGAATTTTCTGCATCAACTATTCAAATGTGGTAGAATATTAATGTGCGATCTATATTGGCAAATTTTAGAACGGGTTGAAATTGTCCTTCGTTCCACAAATAATAATGATATAAAAGTCCAAAATCTCAGGACTCTAACAAGTGTTTTACTAAAAGAACACACACATATACATGATGAAGACATATCTGGTAAGTGACAATCAATGCATCCAATCAATTAGTGCTTTCTTCAATATTGGCGTCGTTATTTACGTAATGATTATGAAATTCAGTATCATATAGAGAATCTTAATATAAAATGAATTTGAGGTGTTTTCATTATAAATTGAGATCTGCGAGAAATATTCAAGAAATTTCTATTTTGAAACTGAACTACCAGTTAAGTATTCTTGTCTAGTAGGAAAAATAAATAGAGACTGGTAACATTTTTTTTAGAATTCATACATAACAAATTTCAAAAAATTGAAATTGAAAATTTAAATGAAATTCATAGAACAACTTAGATTTGAACAAATATTTCATTTCTTAAAGTCAGACCACTTAGTCAGACCACTTGACAGAATATAGACATAGAATATAGATTGGATATAGGTCGTATAAAAGGATAAATGAATCGGTGAAAATGTATTCATATTGAACATATCATAAAAAACAATAGATTTTTATTGTATATACCCACGATACCCCATATTTTCAGAGAGTACTCTTGAACAGATATTCACTTGTGTACGAAAATGTAGAGCGTTATATTTGAAAAAATCAATAAAAGAATGTTCTCAAGTTTGGATTCACCCAATATAATAGAAAAGATTTCGGAAAAATTATTGTAAATAAAGCTTTTACTCGGTATCTTGTGAATTGAAGAATCATTTAAAGAAGCCTTATACAGTGATATCAAAATAAACGAAATATTTTTTGATTACCTACTCAACCTAACACTTCTAATAAAAGCTTGATGGGACATAAACAAAACTTTATAGTTCAAAATGAAACGACTACAGCAAAAAATCACATCCACACACCAATTTGACCGATTGATTGAACACTCACCCACATAATAAAATTTCTAACCCAGTAGATAGTAAAGTAATGATTTCTTTAATTGTCTTTTATTCGTATATAATGAAACTGATGAATTTGTTATGGAACTTGTGTATAATAATAATAATAAATCTTTATTTTCCAGTTAAAATGCATAAATGTATGAATACATTCAAGCAGTAACTGACAAAAACGTCATAATTAATATAAAAAAAGAATTTAAGTCTGAACTAAAACTATTGAAGATTACTGACACATTACGTTTTTACTCTTCATACTTTTTATGATCAAACATCAAATTAACCATTAAGTTATATGTACTTGCTCATAGTAGGTTTTCGAAAGTTCTATAAAAATATATTATTATATCATTACATAGTTGTATGTAACAATTATGCTGATTTGAGGAAAATTGATTTGAAAAACGAGCTCACCTATAGGGTAAACAATGTATTCTTTTCAGAAATTCATTTAAATGAAAAGTTGAATAGTATAAAATGATTGATTTTGTAGATAGGCTCACTTATTCAAACCAACTTTTCATTATAGCATAACTATATAACATTAGAGTAACGATATTATTTGTCTAAGAATATCGGCTTCAGATACTTAATTACTTATTTTTGCAATAATAAAGATGAACATTTTAATTGATATTTATACCACCATATGTCTTCTAAAACTTTCTTTTCCGTTACTGATGAGTTCTATTTATCAGAAAATGTAGCTGAATTTCATTGTCAACTACACCTATATGATAAAATATCTTTGTTTCAGTGTGTTACGCTTCTGGTCATTGGCGTAGCTGCGTCTTCTTCGAATAAGAAAGAAGAAAAAACCAAGAGGAGTTTACTTTCCGGAATAACTTCGCCTATTTCTATAAACGGTTATAATACATTGGGATCCACTAGTTTCTCATCCGATGCTGAATTGGGTCTCTCACTGAGAAGTGGTTTGGGTCACAGAATTTATGGAAGTGGACTAGGATACGGAAGCGGATTAGGTTATAGTTTATATGCAGGTGGATTAGGTTATTTATCTGGGAATAGCTTAGGATTGGGATATTTATCTGGAAGTGGATTGGGTTACAGCACTGGTAACGGTGTTTATGGCAGTGGACTTGGATACAGTTATGGAAGCGGATTAGGATATGGTTATGGTCAAGCTGGTATCCCTATTGTTGGAGCTGCTGTTAGCCAAGAAGTTTCTAGGCACACATTGCACAATGTTGTCAATAGAATCCCAGTAGCATATCCACAGCCGTACCCAGTTCCAATCACCAAGACAGTACCGGTACCTCAACCTTACCCCGTAAAAGTAGACAGGCCAGTACCAGTCCAGGTGCGTGTAAATGTTCCAGTTCCAGTTGAAAAACCTTATCCAGTGCCAGTTCCCCATGCAGTCCCATATCAAGTGAGAGTTAGCGTACCATATCCAGTAGAGAAACCGTATCCAGTTACCGTTACCAGAACAGTTCCAGTACGTGTAGACAAACCAGTATACGTGAAAGTACCTGAACCTGTTCAAGTTCCAGTTGCCAAACCCTATCCAGTTCCTGTACACAAACCTGTTCCTGTGAGCGTTCCCGAACCAGTTGTTGTTAAAGTACCAGAAGTCGTCAATATCCAACACTCTGTCCATAGAGCCAAAGTGATTACTCCAGTTGTGAGTCAACGAGTACATCATGTCAGTACACCAATTGTGTCCGGAATTGAAAGTGCTGGTTTGAGCTCAGGTATTTTGGCCACAAGCGGTTTAAGTTCCGGTGTTTTGGCTTCCAGTGGTTTGAGCGCAGATATTTTAGCCACCAGGGGTGGCTTAGGAGTACTGGATGCCAGCAATCTGATTCCTGGTGATTACTCAGGAGTTTTAGGCTCAAGCAGATTGACCTCAGGAGTTTTGGGTGCAAGCGGATTCAGTTCAGATATTGTTAATGCCAATTTGAACAGCGGTTTGGCAGTTTCCGATGTGGGTTCTTGGAGTTCAGGTGGATTAAACTTAGGTCACTGGAGTTCAAGCGGATTGGCAAGTCATAATATTGTTGCCAGAGGTACCTCTGAGAAAGCAGCAAATAAACAGTAACTGTAGTTAACTTTTCACGTGTTCGAATTGCCATTTTCACATAAATGTACCTATATTTTCTCTGTAATATAGTTTTACATTACGGACTTCATTTTATTTTCGCAAAAAACTCTTCCGAAAATGAGAGTTTTCCTTCGTATGAATTAAAAACAAACAAAATCATCATAGCCCTTCAAACATAAATGAAGTGTTACTTTGAGCCTTGAACTATAGTGGATATGAATTATGTTAATGAAAATAGTTTGCCTTAACTAGATGGAATCATTAATGAAAAGTCTAAACTGGAAAGCTGACATTTCACAATAAAAAAAAAGAATTATACATAACCTCATACTTCTCATTTCAAACACATCCCAAATGAAACAATTTTAGGGTAAAATTTTGAACATGGAAAGTAACAGAGGCACAAATATTCATATAAAGTGAAATTCTCTACAAATAATGAATCTCAAAAATCTAACCGATTTGAAAAGTACACTAAAAGATAACAAATAATGTACATGGACAAAACTGAAATGCAAAAATGTGCAGCAAACATACTATGAAGTACTTTGGGGTCCAGATTCTCAAATATATAAACTTAAATGCCGATAATATGGTCAAATTTGCTGAACTACTGAACTGTAATGGTATTTATTCAATGACACTGTATTGTGGGAGTTTGTTTACAAACCCGCAACACTTGTTTCACTAGACAATAGCTTCCTCAAGCGTGTGTGTGTTCATACTATATTCTATAGTGAAACACGTGTTGTGGTTTTGTGAACTGTTCAGTGAAAATCTAACAGTAGAATGTTATTTCAATACGTTATGCATTTTCATCAAGTATCGACTAATTCCATCCATATACGTTTTTGCCGACTCATTGTGTAGAACTATGTCAGATCGCTTATTACGCCCAATTTTATCATTCGGTTATGTATCTGAAACCAAGTATTATTCAGTTTTGCGTCTAAGCAAAGAAGTGCGGCGAGAAAGGAGGCATAGGAAATCATTTTACAACGATGGCGTCGAGTGATTCTACTATGTTTACTTGTATACGGTGGTCCGAGTAAGTGATTCTTAAAATAATTTCAATTACTATGTTTTTCAAATGTTGCAAATAATTTGATTGATTCTGCAGTAGTCAATACTTGAAATCATTGTTTTGTACAACTGTCATTAAAAGTGACATTTTTTCTGGTTGTCAAGCGTATTAAATGATGATGTTCACAAAGTAGCGCGTTAAAAATATACGTTCGTGAAATTGCTCAACGAGCGTAACGCAAACTTCTTCACTCAGAGAATAAAACCTAACTTTTAACATTAATTTCATAAATAGCTATGTTTTCTCATTTGTTGAAGAGGTAACGTTATTTTATAAATTCAAATTCGTAAACCTAGGCAGGAAATGTTTCGATCTGTGTTATTGATGACTTGTTTATTTCGTGCAAATTCATGATCACTTTAATAAGATGAATGAAAACACTTTCTTGTCTAATTTCGACTACGTTTATTTATTCTTACGACCGGTTTCGGGGTTTAGCCCTCATTAGTTTTACTTGATGATGGGCTAAACCCAGAAACCGGTCGTAAGAATAAATGAACGTAGTGGAAATTAGACAAGAAAGTGTTTTCATTCATCTTATTGAAATGTTTCGATACTAGCGATCCTAAATAAAACTAGTTGATAATGTAAACTCTTTTGTCGATTATTTCTCCATGAGGATTTTCAAAAATTTATTATTTTTTGTCTTCGCGTTATTAAGAATGAGTCTCCAGGACAAACTGTCATCACAAAAATCTTTGTCTCTGATTCAATTGATCATGAGTTTTAGTTTTCGAAAATTTTTCTGTATAATTGAGAGTATTTAAAGAAAGTCCAATGTAATGGCGTCTGAGAGTTTTATGTCAATTTTTTTATAACTTCACTCCATCTCAAATTTATGATAGAAGCTCGATGTGACACACACTGTATACTTTACATATTACTAGTTTTCAATTCCTTAAAATTGTACCTACTCTTCGAATATTTTTGGAGATAGAGTTATTATTTTCATTTCTTCAATATTCATATTTAGATATAACACGCTCAATGTGAATTCAAAAAAACTAAGTAGGTTAAACACACAAAACAAATTTCGATAAAGATTCTGAATTACTATGTTTTTGCATTGTTGAAAATAATTTGACTGAAATACTGTGGGATTCAATGTTGAAAACATGTTTTTTTCTTATTATTTTTTAAAGGTAACGTTACTTTATAGATTCCAATTTGTAAACTTGGACAGGAAATGTTTCGGTATTATCGATCCCAACTAAACATAGCTGACAATGTAAATTTTTTTGTAGACTAATTCCCAATGAGGGATTTCAAAAATTTATTACTTTTTGTGTCTAATAACAGTCTTCACATTATCAAGAACGAATATTCGGAACAAACCACCATCATATAAATTTTTTATTTTCATATTTCCAAATGTGTTGATCACCTATGATTTTGTCTCTGATTCAACTGAAATTTCGTTTTCGGAATTTTTTCTGTATAATAGAGAGTATTTAAAAAAAGCCAAACGTATTGTTATCTAAATGTGTTATATGTTTTTTTAATAACTTCACTACATCTCAAAATTCTAATGGAAGCTGGATGTGATATATACAATTCATTTCATACTCCTTTTCAATTCCTTAAAAATTTTTCCTACTTTTCGAACATTTTTGGGGATACAGTCATTATTTTTACTTCCTTGATATTCATATTTAGATACAACATGCGCCATGTGACTTCAATCAAACTACGTAGGTTATAGGCAAACACGTATACCTTTTTTCACTCTTTATGCACTAGACTAAGTAATGGTTCATCTTGATACAATCGAACATTTCCGTTGTAGAACGCCGAAAACATTTTACTTAAACTCAACCACACAGCAATTTTCTCGGTAGCACACTTAGGTGACTATGAATGAAGCAAAGCCAGGTTCATCTATTATTTGGATAAGTACCTGCTTCTCAAGTAAAATTTCTGTGCAATATATCGACAACATCCAGAGTTTCACGTTGAAGATCTCGTCAATCCATTGGAGTATAAGTTTCAAATTTTGAGGGTTATCGTTCATGAAAGAGACGGCAGTTGGTCAACGCAAAAATACGATTTTAAATTACAAGGAAAAAATCCATTTTGAGAATACTAAGTAACCGATGATTTTCTCATATTAATTCCGTGGTCATTTCATATGAAGTCAACAGTGGTTGAAAACGCCCTGAATGATGTAAATCACTATTTCAAATTCGGGGCCAACTCGCAAATATAACCATACATTCGGTTACCAATTGAGTTGTATATTGTTGATTAGAATATAATTATTGGAATACCTCGAAGAATGGAAACTATTGTTCAAGTCAGAGGGGGCAAAATACCCAATATTATGAAAACTGGTTTGTTGTTTTCTTTTCAACCGTTCGCTACTCAATTCATAGTTTAATTGTTATGTATTAAACCACAGGGTGTTTTAAACCTAGCTGATTCGAACTGCCGTCAAGAAGGATAAATTACAACAATTATAATCCAAAATTACAGTTCAATATTGAATTGGAAAATATAAACTATTCAAATTCTCCAAATTCAAAAAGTTATATTACGCATTTCAAAAAAAATCAATCAAAAAGTGAGATCTAAAAATTGTTTCAGTTTTCAGGGAAGCAAAATTATTTACTATCATAAAAAAAGATTTTCCACAAAAATCACTCAACTAAAAACACTGTTAGTGGAAATTGTTGAGGTATCGCTTGATTCCTGATCCCATTTAATATTTAAGGTTGGATTTCACCCCACCAAGGAAGATTGATAGTAGGCGCAAAAAGTTTCCCCCTCGAAAAAAAAATCTAGGGGCCCAAGAGAACTTTTTCTCAATTAATCTTATATAGGATGGCCCAGTGAAAATGGCCCACCCTAAATAAGAATGTTGTTACTGAAAATTGATGATTGACTGCTTCAAATTTCTTACGACTTATGATTGCAAGTATGAATCCACTATTAATTTATTTTGTGTAGTTTATATAATAAACCGGATCTATTGAGTAATGTTAACACCTTGTGCAGAGCGAGAGACACACCTAGTAAATTGAGTTTAAAATGGCTAATTCAACAAAGGAACGAGATGTCAGGGATGGAGACGGGACTCGCGTCCTGCTTGAGTCGATAAAGAAAAGGCAAGTGATGATTCAATTCAACGAGAAATATTCAGGTCGAGAAAATACCTTTCCATTTGTTGAAGCATATTCATTAAAATGCGTACTTGAAACTTGCCAAATACATGCGATAGAAATTATTATGGTGAAATTTTATAATGGTGGTGAAAGTAGAAGAATACCTCTGAAATCTAGTCTGGCTAACCAAATTCAAAGCATAACCAATATAATATAATACTGGACCTTACTACTAATAATGAGGTTCTAATACTACCTGGGCTGAAAAGTCTAGGGCCTAACACATTCTCCGCTTTTTCAGTTAGTACTACCCTTCAAAAGAAAGCTGTTGAAATTTCATGATATTCTACTCATAACTTTGTGAGTTGTTATGCTAAGAGAAACACTATTTTTGTTATTTTCAAAGCAATGGAACAAAAATAAATTTCGTGTTTTAATTTTACACTGCTTCTTGATGGGAAAAATTACCGTTCAAGCCAAGCAATGGCTTGAAAAGTGTTATGAGGACTCCGCTCCGTCAGAAACAACAATTAAACGTTGGTTTGCTGAGTTCAAATGTGGTCGTAGAGACACCGATGGTGCAGAACGCAGTGGACTTCCAAATGAGGAAGTAACACAGGAAACCATAAAAAATCTACAATATCGTTTTGAATAATAGAAAAGTGAAGTTGCGTGAGTCAGCTGACATTGTAAAGATGTTAAAAGAACAAGTTGGCTTTATATTGCATGAGCGCGTCCCCAGGTGGCGGATAGGGGAACGTCCAGGGCCAATGCGGCCTTACGGACGATATCGCCTGACTCTTGGTCAGTGGCAAAAATAAGAAGAGTGAAGGGAACTAAAACTTCCCATTAGCTTTTACGAAAAATGCCACCGTGGACCAGCCTACCCAAGCTGAGGTGTAAGGAATCGTGCTGACAGCTGAATGGCTCTGCCCCGCATTAACAACTTTTCCCATGCTAATCGTTGGAACACACATGGATGAAAACAAAATGAACCAGACAAAAACAAATCCCGAGTCTGGACAGAAGTGCTCACCTCAATCTACGGCAGTGGCTGGGGATGAACAGGAATGTCCACCCCAATCTACTGCTCGGAATGAGGCTGGACATGGCAGATCAACTCGTGACGCAGCAAGACCAAGGCGTAAGCGCATTTCGGTGACGAGGCTAAAAGGAAAAGAGCAAAAGAGGCAGAGGTGGCAGCAACTATGAGTGCACCCTCCTTCTCCATCACTCCACCTCCAATAGTAAGGGCAATTCCTGCGGCGGGCGCCAAGAGCTCCGCCTTGAATGAAGGTAAGGAACCCCTGCAGAAAAGCGCCCTTACTCGAGTACCCCCACGGAGGGAATGCCATGGAGGTTGGAGAAGCCACGCAGAGATAGTAATGTCTCTACATCTTCCAAAACCTTCGCGGATGCCGCCTTGAGACACCTCAAGGTTGCCATCATAGATGAAACTAACCCGTACGGTAAGGTTCCCGCAGAACGGGAGAGTCTCATCAAAAATCAATTGCTGGATAAGCTGGACAAGGTCATCTTCTCCGCCTCCAGCAGCAACGGTAAACCACCCAGAGTCGTCTGTAATGACGACGTGACACCAAAGTGACTGAGGAAAGCAACAATAAACCTCAAGCTGTGGAAGAAGGCATACCTTGCGATCGTCAGTGTGGATAAGCTCCCAAAGCTGACCAAACCTCGCTCTGGATCACGGAGGACGTGATGACATCCAGTGAGAATGAGAGGATGCTTGGTCGGCTGAAGGCGCAGAATCCTGATCTGGAGTTGGTGCACTTTCTACCATGAGGTAGTTCTCATTCAGTTAGCGAAGCTTTAACCGAAATCTTCGAAGACAGATGGATTGGTAATAATGGACCTTTTCGTTGGCCTCCTAGAATACCAGATGACAATCCATTAGATTATTTCGTGTGGAGTTTCATTAAAAATATGGTTTACTCTACTCCAATAACAACAATGGAAGATATGAAATAGAGAGTTACA
>WOGR01006931.1:0-12737 GCA_015342045.1 Leptinotarsa lineolata
TACTAAAATAATTTAAGTGAACTTATGGTTTATTTGATACTAGAGTAAACAGTAATAGCTATTAATCAAGCCTGGGTTGGACTTACTCACACCCTCCCGTATCAATCTGAGCAGCCTATCAGCAACCAGTGTTGGCACCCCAAAATATTGAAAAATATTTAATTTGCATTTTCACACTTCAGGGGGTTACATTACTATCGCTGTCACTATCACCTTGAACATTCATGATAATTTTGTCTACTGCGATATCAAGAGCAAGTTCTTTCGAAGCATAAAATTCTTCGAAACGTTTAGCGTGTTCGCAATATTATTTCCACTGCACCTCAGAAAACAAAGTGAAGAATTCGTCACATAAACTTTCATCAGATTTGAAATTGAAGTCCACATCTTTAAAAATCACCTATCGTTCCAGTGATGCCCATAATAATTCTATTGGGTTCAAATCTGGGTGATGAAAATGAAATCTGGGTACAGTATGTCTATGATTTTCCATAATCCTATCAATTTCATACAACTTGAATCGTGGTTTATGAATTTGAATGATAGAGATCAATGTTTAGCATATCATCTGTGAAATGAATATTTCGTCATCCTAACCATTATCTCATCTCATCTTTCCTCGATGACATGGTTGGCACTTTCCATACTGAACATTGTGTTATGGGGCACTGTTTTCAACCAAAACGCTTTTTATGGAAGATTGGGAATTACCATTTCTCGCAACCACTTTTTGTAATTATCGTAATTCATTTTTCACAGATCCATTTTCTTTGCCTGCATTCACAATTAAAATTCTGTGTCTTTTTGAAATTAGTGCAAGCAACCTTCATTCAAATCATGATTTCAAGTCTTCTCGTGTGTATGTGTAGCATGGATATAAGTTTCATCAATATAAATTATTGTTCGACCTCCTTCACGGCAACTGCAGAATCGCTAGTTTTTCCATGAGCAATTTTCCATTTATTTTCGTTTTCCTCCATCTGAACGCAATTTCTTTCATTACTTTCCTCAGAGACTCATAAGATACCGTGTAACCATTTCGGCAACGGTTTTTTTATGTATGCGGCCTAAGATAGAAATTTATTTCTCACTAATGTAATTATTGATCATATACCGATGAAGAAGGCCCTTATCGGAATCATCAAAATCTGATTTTGATGGTCGAAAAAGAGGATGAGTCACCATTTTCAGGTTTTTTTCATTTCACGAGCCATTCTTTCAATACCACCGGAACTTTCACCCGCCGCTTTTGCACAACGCTCTTGAACTTTTCTCAGGTCTCTGCTCATGCCGTTATCAGCTTCTCGTTGTATGAAAAAAAGTACATAAGCAATCACTTCTCTCGCTTGACCACAAAAAACTTCTCGTTTCAATTTTGATTCGAATGCCATTTTCTGAGAGCAGACTTTTGTGGCGTACTATACTTCACCTAAGCCTCTACAAGATTGTCGTTAAGACTGAGCTCCGATCGTTTTTAAGGGTTTTCTACTACGCGCATCTTAGGGGAGGTCCTAAGCCGAGACTTTGAAGTCGCTTCCTAGATTTGACAAGATTTACCTTATGAAGGATCACATAGAAATGTAGATATTTGAATTTTGTATGAAAACACATATTGCCCAGGTTCGATGAAGCATGTGGATTTCTATTACAATAACTATTCTAGAAAATAACCCAAATTTTGGATTTTTTTATATCGAAGTTTGATGGATTATGCGTTTCATCGTATTTCGACCACATGCATATATGTAACCTTCATCTGAGACGAGAACTGTTAACTGGTAACAGCTTCATCTCGTGAACAAAAACTCAAGAGGGAAAGAAGCATGCCGCGTATCATTACTTTAGCGGAAATCGGAATAAGCTCAATGACTGTTCCGAAGAGAGGTTCATGCGTATTGAAGAACCAAATATTTCGAAATTAAATTAGAAATATCAACGTCTCTTAACGTTTCTGAACTGTAGAATTTGGCAAATGCCTGTCGAAAAACAACTACTTTCTTGGATAATACCACCATGTAGATAATTCTCATTTTCCAGCAACAAACCGCTTCCTGTTTATTCTTCTAATCTCTATCTCAATTCGAAAAGGTCGTGTAACTTATTGTGATTTTCACGCTTGTATCATTTCGATTGAAGAAAAAATTGTTACAAATGTCAAATTTTGAATGAAGCCAATGAATGAAAGAATATGGCCAAACTGTATATTTATGAAATATATTCAGTTTTGATGAAGCGTCATCAACTTATTGCATTTCTAATACGCTTTGCAGTTTGGTACACGCATACGAAGAACCCATGAACATAACTATATGAACATAAATCGTTTTATTACAGGAATTACAAAAAATTAGTTTTTGACTAACCCTGTACATAGGAGTTATCAAAAATACTCCACAGACATATGAGATAAGAATTGGATTATTGGTCTGCAGTCATCATCTCAAAATATATTTCTGATATGTAGACAGTTCGATGAGAGATAAAGTGAAATATATAAGTAGATTCAATTATCGGTAGGTGGTATGATTTTAACAATGTTTTTTTCGATATCTCTCCTGTCCATCGCTGTTACAGTAAATGGTAAGTGAAAGAGAATTACTGATTTTTGAAAGTATCTGAGCTCATGAGTACTGTGATAAACAGGGTGTTTATTGAACATGCGGCAAACATTTAAGGGGCTATTCCTTGGACTATTCTAAGGATATTTTGTTCTTTGGTGATTTTTGATAGGGCACTTCGTTTCAAAGATACGTTGCGAAAACGAATTTCGAAAATAACAATTTATTAACATTAATTACATGTAATGTTTCTCAATTCACAAGAACTGTCGAAAATGGCTACGCCCGCTCGGATGCAAGAATCCAATCTTCTCCTCATCGACTCACGAACTCTTTCAAAAACATCAAGATCGTTTCTGATTGCGTTACACCCATATCCGATTTCTCAAATCTTCCACTTCATCCACTAGAGTAGTATAAACTAGTGACTTCAGGTGACCCCATAAAAAATAATCCAGGGAGTTCAAGTTCGGTAATCGAATGGGCCATAAGTGGTCCACCTCGATTAATTCAGCGATCTCCGTATGTTACTGTTAAAAACTCTAGAGCCCATATTATAAAATGCGCTGATGCGCCATTGTACATAAACCACATTGCATATCTTGTAACCAATGGTACATCCTTCAGAAACTGAGGTAGCGCTTGTTCCAAAAAGTTGCGGTATACCTCGCCGCCATGTCTTCCTGGCAGTCCAATTAGGATGTCACCTACGATTCCTACCCAAACGTTTAACGAGAACTGATGTTGAAAGCGATCTTCAAGCACCTCATGTGGATTTTCTTCAGCTGTAGTTATTGTGAAAATTCTTTCTGGCATTTCTTGAGAAACTGGCTTCATCGATAAAAAGAGTAACTGTCAGTAGTTGAGGGATTTGACCAATGTGCGCTAAAGCCATTGAGAGAATGGAATACGTGGAAGAAAATCTGCAGAAAGAAGTGTCTGAACTCGATGTATGTGGAATGGGTGCGACAAATAGTTCTAAGAATATTCAGAATCGTCCCGTTACTTACATTTAAAGTATTTGTAATTTCTCGAGTAGAGGTACCTGGATGTTTTTCTATCATAGCCAGCACATTTTCTTCTACTTCTACCGTTCTTACTGTCTTTGGCCTTCCTGGTCCTCTACTTCGCTTCAATGCTCCTGCTTCACGAGGTCGTTGATGTATTCTTTGGAAGGTTTTTCTATTGGGCACATTACGATTGGTAAATAGTTTACTGTACAGCCGCCAAACTTCCAATGAATTGCCATCAGCAAGTCCATAAATGAAAAGCATGTCAGCCATCTCTGCGTTACTATAGCCCTTTATGATGGAGAGCTTCACTTTCAGGACTTTAAATAATAAATACAGAAATTGCACGTCAAATAGACGAAGTCAATTAGTTTCAAACTATTCGACACATACAAATGATCATTCACGAGAAATACCATTCAAATTGCATATCTGCAGCCGTTTGTAGTAATCGCAAACGTTGTTGATAGTTATCAACAAATTTGTTAGATTTTTTATTACTTGGTAGGTTGAGTTCTTCTCTTTTATTTCGACTACATTAATTATTTAAAATTACCAAAATTGTTATTGTGGAAATTTTTGTCCCGTATCTTTGAAACAGAGCGCCCTATCGAAAATCAGCATAGGAAAAAAATCTTTAGAATAGTCCAAGGAATAGTTTCTTAATTTTCTGCTGCATGTTCAATAAACACCCTGAATATTAATTTTCGAAATACATTTCCATAAATTTCTTTGAATTTTATATAGCTCAAGAGTGCATTTATGGAGGAGATTAATGGGGGTAATTACCCCCTCTTTGCCGACGTTAACATTCAATACTGAGATGGAAGCTTGAACTGGAACCTCTGACGTAGAATAAATCCGGAACAAACAATGTTCCCAAACACCAGAACTGCTCGTCTTGGCACATTTTTTACCCAGTTGGCATCTTCAGGAAATGATGTGCACTAATTTCTAACTCTCAAACTGGTCTCTTTTCATATCTAACATGTTACACTTCCACTTTAAGACACACATCAATGATTTCGGATACATTCGCAAGAAATTCGCTGGTGAAAGTTTCTGTTAACTTAGCGATTCATATAAAGACAAACAATGGCCTATTTGAAATGTGTCCTTCGTGACTGTTCATTGTACTTATCCCACACTTTGACATTTCGAGACTTTCAAAAGCATCCAAAAATCTAGTGTCATGTAACGATCTCAACAATTTCAGACAGTTCTCCTTTATCCTTTGGCCGTTCTGCAAGGCGTATTGAGCGTCATAAGATTCATCTGTGATGATAATAGACAGTATAGACAGTATTATTGATTTTCATTTAGTAACGGGTCAGTCCATTCATAAGTTATTAGATTTTTCTGGCCTCCGAAATAGGATATATGCCGCGAAATTCACTAGCTTATATTTACAAGTGCTGATATCTTCATGTTGAGATCGAAAACTATCCATACCACCCTCTACATTAAATTCAAGACAATGGTAACTTCTAATAACAAATATATCCAAGAATGATAATTCCTCCTTGTTTTCAAAATAATATGTGAATTTTATAATCGGGAATCTTTTCAGAACAAACACTTTTCCAAAACATTAGAATTGCAATACCTGTCTCGATATGCCAGAAATTCAAGTGAACTGATTTGTTTTTAAAAGTTGAATGAACTCTTCTATCTTATATTTTATTGTGCTAAAATTCGTAAATATATCATCTACATATCGGATCCAAGTCCAAATCTGCTTACGAGCAGATTAGCTATAAAAGGGGCAGTGGTTTTTTCATTACCGTGCTATGATGCTGTCTGTAGTACCAGTTGTTGAACTGTATTATTTAGTTACTTCAATTATAAGTATTATTTAATTACTTTTCCACTAAAGCCATCAACCCACCTAAGATACATCAAAATGATACTGAAATTTCTCATTTCGCCACTTTACATTCTCAATTTTATATGTCATCGCACCGATTTGCCAAATTTGTGAATTTTTGTTAGACCGCACATTTTAGGAACTGTAGGATTATTAACCTGTAGACTCCTGTTCGAAGGCGGTGCGATCAAATTATTACCACTTTTTGGATGTGTTTTTCACTTCTGAAACCATCTTACGTATTTGCTTCCTTGACATTTTGTTATAGCATCCGTTCTCAACTAAAGTAGCAACTCTCTGATTCGCCTAGTAATCAGGCATGTCCAGTATCACAACCTTATTGCTTTTGTCTGATTTCGGATATAGATTTTTTTCAAACATCTGATAATCCTTACTTCTTTTTCTACCCAAAATCATTGATGTGTGTCTGAAAGTGGAGATGTATTCTGTTTAATATAATTCGAGTTTCAGAGTTAGGAACGAGTGTACTTCATCTTCTGAAGATGCCATTTTGGTCGGTGAAACGTGCTTTGGGAAGAGTGTTGCAGTCCTGATTCTCGAAAACAGTGTTTGTTATAAACATTCAATACATTTCACATGAGTATTCTATTATTGAGCCTGTCAATAATACTTTGATATATAAATTATTCTCTCTGAAAATCGACCCAAAACTCAGAAATACCCCCTCCTGAAATTTGCCCTTGAAATAGCTCATTGTGAAAAAGTACTTCGAATTTGAACTCAGCTACAAATAAATGTTTTTGGTTTGTAACTTCGTTCGACCTTTTCGATACAGGTGACGCATCCACAGCTATTCATATTAACATTAAGTTATTTACAAATTTCAGAAAGGAGCATTTGAGACTACCAAATGATTTCATGACACGAATTTATTTTTTGGTACAAAATAGAAAAGCATCTCCATAGAAATTCAGGAGACTGATCTGAACCAAAAGGATTTAAGTATCTCTATAATGTTTTTATATGATGGAATTGGCCGATACTTGATGAAAATATGGAAGGGGAAAACAAAACTATCAAAATATTTCAAAGTGGAAAAAAATATTTTGAGTCAACAAAAATGGGAATAAATTACATCAATGAATCTCTCGACAAAATCCGTAAGAAATCTCAGTACCCAGAAACAAAGAAATGACGGTAAAACACTGAGAGAACACCATTTTCTTGCCAGGCAGGAAAGGGTTATAAAGATTGCTATATTTATAGAAGGGAACGAATTCTATCTCGATGAAATTCCTACGGTATTGAAGTCCTGAAAGAGGCGAACAACCAAAAAAGTAAATCGAGAAATGCTCCACCTATCCCAATATTCGAATACCTACAAAAATATTCCTAAATATAAAAAAGTCTCAATAACCCCAATAGACACGACAAGTAAAAAGCCTGAGCATTTAAATTAGGTTCAAAGAATAATACACGATAAAGCCAAAACACGTTCGCTTAGCAAATAAAAAAAATCTTTTGATATTCTTTTTTGTTATTACTTGGGAAACGGTTTTTCTTCAGCTTGACTTGTTTATTTGTTTGTTTGGGTTGAATTTGATAATTGAAGTTTGACCACCTTCCTGTTGAGACATCTATCTGATATTTGATACATTCGTTCAGTTTTGATGAAAATACAATTCAACAAACTCAGTATCATTGTGTATATAAGGTGGCCGCAACTTCAAAATGGCGGATTACATATTGTTTCACAACTACCTCGATATGGGTATCAAATGACAGGTCTTGACTAGTAGAATAGTAGTACACTCTGAAGAAGATGCAAATTCAAGGTGGCCGCAGCTACAAAATGGCGAATTACATATTATTTCACAACTACCTCAATACGGGTGTCAAAGGACAGGGCTTGACTAGTAGTACAGTAGTAGACTATGAAAAAGATGCAAATTCCATATAATCTATACAAAGAACTTTGTCAACTCAGAATCGGGATACAAGCATGGATCTCCCACCCAAGTGAAGATTTTGTTTTGTGTCGAGGGCTGTGTGGCGTTAGGGTGGCTAAAAGTAATACGTCGTTAGCGATACACCACCCAAGTTAAGGTATAAGGACAAAACGTGCCAAGAACTGTGTGGCATTGGGGTGAATAATAACAAAATTAGAAACTAAAAACTTGAAAATAAAATAGGTGAGAAAAATATGTTGAATGGTTTTATTGAAAAAAAAATGATGTACTAAGAACTAAAAAATATTTCGAAAGGTCCTACTCACATAGCAGTCATCACAGCACTCTCTTCAGCAATTTATGGTATTGATCAGATAAAATAAAATGAAATCTTTGGGCGTAGTATTTACATTTTTACTCAGGTTACGCTACCCTCAACGGTTTTATTATTTTCTCATCTGATCAATACCGTAGATTGCTGAGGAGTGTGGTGTGCAATGAAAGATTGACTGTCTGGTTTTTTACAGCTTCATCCTGATCTCTGAGTGTTAGAAAGCCCGAAGCCACGAGTATCGACAAAAAACTCTGATTCAATAAGACTGGGGTGACACAAACGATGGAACTGGTTGACGATTGTCCAAGAAACTGAGAACATTATAACTCCTGGTCAGCTGGGAGAGAGAGAGAGAGGTGAAACCAACACAGTAATATGTGCTATGAGAGCTGTAAGATCTTTCATTCTCCTTCTTTTCATTACCGTAGATGATAATAAAGCACTCTCAGGGCTGCGTTATGTCGATGGATATAGGTCGAGTCCGCATATGCTGGACATGCTGACAGAAAGTGCATTAGGGTCTCGGACGCCCCGCGGTAGGCCCTGCACCTTATGTCACGAACCTCCATACCCATCTCGCGACTGCGATAGACTGAGGTGTTGAAGACATCATTCTGGCACGCTATGATGAACACCTCAACTTTCGATTCCAGCCCATTCGACCTAAGAAAATCGAAAGTCAGGCACTTTGATGAGCCAAGGTCTTTGATGTTATTGAAGAAGACCTCATGCATTGGCTTATCCTCGTGTTGCCGCAGAAGTAAAATGATCTCTGCGGTTTTTATATGAGCCTTTGCTAGACGGGTTTCAACTTGGTAACAGAGTTGTGATCACCCCATTCAGTGTCAAAAACTGGACCGATTTCATCAGCGGCTCGGGTAGCTGCCCAAAAGATAAATGCTTCAATTCCTGCTCTCTCATGATCGCGGACCATGCGGAGAAGGGGATCTGAACTTCTGACGACTTTACAGGCTACATTCAGTACCATCCTGTCATGTTGACACTTCAAACACAAAAGTCCACGGCCTCCCTGTTGTCGGGAGGCCGTTATTATTATAATTTTTTTTCACCCTAATGTGCACTGGTCAGGCCCTATCTCCCGAAGCCTCGATACATGCGAGGGGGCGCGTCAACATCATCAAACAATTACCACTCCCCACACCGTGGAGTAAGTTATCATTGGGTCCGAAAATCATGTGCCCTGATCAAGCGCAGTGAGCCAAGGATTACAGCCTTCTGCATCTGTTCGGCTAAGATTTCTGCCTTAGTACGGCACGCCGGTATGATTTTAAGATTCGATAGTAGAGAGGGTATCATTTCACCATGGACTCCAATAATCAGAACAACTATCTTCACAGAGTGGTCTGGATAGAGTCAAAGTCTGCGGAGTTCGAAGAGAAAATCTCGTTATTCGATCCGTTTTCCCTCCTCTTCTCGGACAATATTCGTCACGCCGGGAGCTGAGAACTTCACGACAAATATCGTCCTGTTCTGGTTATCGAGAAAAACCACATCAGGGTCATTAGCTTATAGTAGCCCGGAGATGATATGTTGAAAAATGAAGATGAATTATTTCCCACAACGTCTTGCATACATGGGCAAATCACACATACACTGGTTTCAGAAAGCATCAAGAATTTTTTGCAGTGTTTGTACATATCTCTGGAAGAAATGGAAGCCTTAAATACACTTCTCACATCATGATAGAGGCAAATACAATATATCTTCCATTCGAGTTACAAATCCGTTGAAAACATATGAAAATAAGGTGTATGAATTCTTGATATTTTGTTATTCCAACATAGCCAGAAACATTTCTGACTTGAATGAAGGAGCAGTTGGGAAAGATCAAGAGAAGCTCACGTTAGGAATGAAAAATAATGGCAAACAAAAATGATAGAATCAAGGAAGGAACATATAAACTTATTTTCGATTGAATATTCAATATGACAGAACACTGAAGAAGATTAGCGGAAATTGATCTGGAACATTTATTGAGAAGTGAATTCTGGTTCAGATTGCTTCATGTTCATGAGAAACTGTATTGAAGTGGATTTTCATAACATGATGAAATGAAATGATTTCAAGTTGCAAATATCAGTCTTCTCCTTAAATCATTAGTCAGTCCAGTCTCCCACTTGCCTGGCGAGGAAAATCATATGAAGTGTTACGTCATTATAATCGTCGAAAATGTCATATATGCAATATTGTAATAGTCTAATCCTGAGGCCTTCGAGTTCAAATGGACGTCTTATACACATCTCCAATATTGAAACAGGTCTAAGACAAGTAGTGGATTATCGTGACTCAAAACTTACTGATTGGAGCGGTAATAGAAATTCCCTTCAATTCATTACTATTCACAGTTGTGATGATATGGACACAGTAGTGGATCAATTTCGCGAAGCAGTGATCTCACCGTAGAACTATCCACTAAGAACTAAAAGATATAACCATAACCCTTCTTGGTGGAAGCCTGGAAAAACAAAAAAAAATTCGACGACTATTCGATCGAGCTGAAGAGTTTGGTAACTGGGAGCATTATAAAACAACTCTGAAGACATTCAACAAGGAAATTAGAAAGGCAAAACCAGGGTCTTGTGGAAAGTTCTATGAGAGTATATATGATGTACCTCGCAGTACAAGAATTCACAAGATTCTCTCTAGAGAGCTGACTGTGGTATTTGGGTCGCAGAAACGACCCGATGGAACATTTACGACCCCTAGATAAAAAACTTCTGAGCTTTCGATAGAAAACCACTTTCTTGGAAGTCAGAATCTTGATAACAACAGACCTCCAACTTCTGTGGGCGCCAAACACCCAAAAAGGAGCGATTGGGAGGTCGTCAAGAAGGTTATCACAGCACCGGCAGTTGAATGGGCTATCGAGTCGTTTCAGCCCTTCAAATCTCCTGGAATATATACCTTCGAAATATATTCTTCGAACTCCGCAGCTCTTCTGCAAAAGGGACTGGAAATGATCTTACCCATTCTCATGAAAATGTATAGAGCTAGTCTGGCGTGGAGCTACATACAACCCAGTTGGTTGGCAGCAACCTAAAGTGGATTAGAAAAACCCACACCCCGAATCGGTACGACCAATTAGACTTACATCCTTTCTGTTGAAAGGACTTGAGAGGATACTGAACGGATACATCAGGAAGGTTGCCTTATATGTGGCCCCCCTGAATAACCACCAGTATGCATAACAAACCGGCAATATACAACCTTGTAGAGAGAATCACCCAATCCCTTGACAACAAGGAGATGGCGGTCGCTGTATTTCTCGATATAGAAGGGGCATTTGATAATGCACTACATAGGATCAGCCCTGGCTGTGAAAGATATAAAATCGACCATAACTGAATGGATTCATGCCATGCTGGTGAACAGAACTGCAACTACGACTCTTCAAGATGAGGTCATTAGGTTCAGGAACACCAGGGGCTGCTCTCAAGGTGGGGTACTAATTCCCCTTCTGTGGTCGCTCCTGTTGGATAGTCTGCTTGATGCCATCATTGGAAGAGAAGTGGATCTGCAAGCTTATGAAAATGACCTTGTCATTTTGGCAAGATCCACGTCGGGAAGGGTAGCTTGTACAATGGACGTTGTTCACAGATAATCTTCTCCACTGGAAGGAGAAAACTAGACGATTCAACGCCACTTTCTCTCAATGGTGAGGTCATTCCATTTGGCATGGAGGTGAAATATCTTGGCATTGTACTAGATAAAAAACTCACCTGGAACGAACTGTCGCTATGGACATGTCTAAAGATTCGTGGTAAACCTTGGGGTTTAGACCCCAAACAAATCCATTGAATATATGTGATGATTGTTAGACCAATTATCACTTATGGAGCAATTGCCTGGTGGCCAAAAGCTTCACAGAAAATGGTTCAGGCTAGCTCTCTGGCATACAGAGACAGGCTTGTCTGGCTATTTGTGGTGCCATCATTTCCACACCGTTAGCGTCCATGAAGATCCTTCTAGAAAAACCTCCTCTCCACATTTTTCTGGAGAGAGAGAGGCTGAGTGGACTGCATACACACTAGTGCACATCGCCAATTGCACAAAACAATCTAATGCAGATTTCACTAGACTGCTGGCTAACACTAGAAGTCACAGCATTTTGGGAATGACCTCTGACTTTATGCCTCCAACTGTTAACTACGAACTGCCTTATACAGAACTTTTCCCGAGTAGAGAGGACTGGATCCTCCGGGAGAAGGAAATATTAAGAGCAGGTAGTTGTTGGTTCACAGATGGATCAAAAACACCTTTAGGCTCTGGTGCAGGTGTTTTTATTTGCAGACCCAGAACAGAAACATCAACCTGCCTAGGGACCTAAGCGACTGTATTCCAAGCGGAAATCTTTGCTATTGAATTGTGTGTGGAGAGATTAGTAGAATCCAACCCCGCACATATGACAATAGAAATTTTCTCAGTCAAGCAACGTTAGAAGCTCTTGGCTTCTACCAAGCAACGTCTAAATTGGTAGCAAATTGCCAAAAACGACTCTCCTCAATAGAAAGACTCAACAAATTATCCATGGTCTGGATTCCTGGCCACACTGGCCTAGAAGGCAACGAGGCTGCTGACTTCCTTGCAAAGGAGGGTTCTGCAAGTAGCTTCATCGGACCAGAATTTGTCATTGGCATTGCTTCAGGCTTTGCCAGACAAACATTGAACACCTGGATGGCAGAAAGTTTCAAAGACTTCTGGCAAAATCTTTCAGGACTGGCTCACTCCAAGGCGTTCACTCACCCATCAAAGCTTGGAACCAAAAAGTTGTTGGACTTTAGTAGGCACTACGATGTCTAACAGGCCTCCTCAAAGGTCACTGTCGTCTGAATCATCATATGCAGAGACTCGGACTGTCAGAAGACAGTGTGTGTCGCCTCTGTTTGGAATATTATGAAACAGCAGAGCACATACTTTGTGCCTGCCCCGCCGTGGACCGAATCAGGTTTTCGGAGTTTGGTAGAACCACACTTTTGCCATCTGACCTGAAAGATCACTCACCATACAAACTAATCGGCTTCGTCAAGAAGCTGGGTT
>WOGR01006932.1:0-12736 GCA_015342045.1 Leptinotarsa lineolata
GAAGCCAGTATGCCTGCAGTGTTCCAAGCCAAAATGCAACAGTTGTTCAAACAAACCTTAAATTCATGACTTATTAGGACCTTCCAATAAACACCTTTGGTTAGTTTTCCTTTATAGATACTGCGTTTTGTTCATTATCAATCATACTATGCATGAAATCAATTTCTTTTGAATGATTTTCAATTTTTTTGTGGATCTTTCCAAAATCACTACCAATTTCCGTTATAGTTGAAAAAGATTATTGCGAAATCATTTTTAATCAAGTTTTTGTTCGTTATTTTATGCAAAAATATTTCAAAAGAATGTGTACCTAAATGTTCGTGATATATATTTTGAAAAAAATATTATTGGAGAGTTTTTCTTGCTTCCAAAAAGTGCCAGTCTCACAGACTGCACGTTACCAGTTGATCGCTTTACCATGCACGACCTGTATAGTAGAGCGATTCTTTAGCAGCCTCAGAAGACTGAAAACATGGCTAAGAAGCACCATAGCAGGAGATCGCTTTCATGGTCTGGCCATGATGAGTGTACACAGAGCTATAATAAATACACACCTCAATAATTTTAGTGATAAAGTGGCTGAAAGTTTTGCAGAAAATCCCCGCAGGTTATGTTCTGATTAAATATTTTTTTTGTTGAAGTAAATAATTATTACTGTTTTGAGAAGTTTGATTTAGTTATTGTGCTGTCGAGGGCTTGTGGAGCCCGTTCTTATTACAATCGTCATCTAGGCAAAGACTTCAAAAATATAACGCTTCATGCTTTCGACGTACCGGGCGTTCATATTTTTTATTCTCCATAATATTGCCCTATTGCCCCCCCTTAGTCATAAGCTGACGACGCCCTTGTAAGGAGGTCTTAATTATGCTCGTTAATATTATCTCAACATACTTTATCTCAGTGAAACTGCAAATATACCATTCAGTGCTGTCGATTCTGTGCAATTCATGAACAAAAATTTGTGTACATAAAAATCTAAATATTGATTGGTACATCAATGATATATATTTATATTTTATTTTTGATGCCTTGTTTGTTCCTTTGACGAACACCGTTATATCTTTACATAGTCTTTGATAATTCAGATTCAAAAAGAAAGCATCTCATTCATTTACATAAATTGAAATGAAAAATGCCTACATGTAGTTCCGGAATTGGAGGTTTGAGTTGAATTCAGTATTGAAGATGAAGACGTTTCAACTCAGTCAACGTAATTTTCATCAGATAGGCCCCAAAAATATTTATCCAAATACAATATTTCAAGAACACATATATATTTCAAACTAGGTTGTCAAAGGTAAACCAGAATAAATATTTCTGCTCCTTGAATTTGTTGTCATAACCCTATCAAATATATATAAGCATACACACTACCGCTGACGAGAAACCAATCCAAAACAATTTGAAAACCTATTCCACAAATGAATTCTCTTACGGGTGGCCGCTTTTCAATGGTATTGAAAACTATAGGATTTACAGAATCGGTAAAAAGAATTGGAAGTTAACACGAAAATACTTCTTTTCATGTAATATGCTTCAAGTGATCATAATTGAAGAGGTACCTCAGGTTTAGGTAATTTGATGGAGTGATTACCTGTAGAGGTAGTCTCAAGTGTAGTTACCTGAGGTATATAAATTATAGAGTAGTACTCAATCCACTTTTGAAAAAGCTACTGTGATAGCGTGATATATTGTTTACATCAAGTAACGGCCGAATCAATCAGAAAAAATAATGTATTCATGATGCAACCCCAGGCAGCGCACAAATGCATTGCCGGACTCAAACTGTCCTTGATGGGTAGGCCTGAGAAGCCAAGAGCGATGGTATAACCCTTTACGAAACGCCATCTATGGGATCCTCGTTCATCTTTGATATTCGATAACTGAGTTCTCTATCGATTTGATAGATGGCGTTTTCGTAGGGGGAGGTGTCATCTCCCATATTTACGTAGGCTTGTCTTTCTAGGGCTGTTGAGTCCAGCATTGCATTTGTGGGTCAACCTAGTATTACTAATGAGTCCTATGGCGGGTAGAAACAGTGTTTTCTAGTAATGAATCATGGATGCATTGTGTTCAAGCCCTTGATTACAATTAGATATGAATGTTCTTTGAATAATACTGTGAGTTGTATTCAGGATGAGGAATTGTGGCAATAAAGTCATCCAACATTCGGGTACCCCAGAGAATGCGAGATATTTCAAGCAAAATATTTATAATTAGATATAACTGGCCCATACTTGATGAAAATCCATATTAAAACTCATTAATACAGATAAAAGTTCAGTTTCAGTTCATGTGGGTCATGTCCGATGTTCTATATAAGTCAAACTGGAAGAACTTTCAAAGCCCGAATACAGGAACACAGAAATAGTTTCCAGAATGGAAAAATGATCTCCACATATGCCACTCATTCAATCACAGAGGACTATAAGTTCAATCATGAAATCAAGTCCCCCCATTTCCAGAAGAAAGGTTAAAAACTCAACCTGTTGAAGAGTATGGAAATAAACAAATTGAATCTGTTTATATCCGGGTAGGGTTTTCCAGGTAGATGTTTTCATTTATTAGAAATTAGGTGATATGTTAGAGTATAAAATAGTTGTGTTTTAGAAGCAACGTATTATTAACGCTTGAGAAAGCTATTGTATTGCGAAACACGTGTAGCAGTTTTTGTAAAACCCTTTGTAGTGAAAATCATACAATAAACTGTATTAATGAGTTCCAAAAGATCGATAATATTTCATTTTGATAATGAAGACGATAGAAGCAGGAACAAAATATGGAATGAAGAGTTACAGTAATTTTTCTACATACTAACATTAGATCTGATATTTCCGATTTTTTTTCAGTAGATAATGATTTATCTGAATCAGAATTACAATTTCAGAAAACACTAATAGGATCCCATTGAAAAAGTAGCCACCCGGTATATCATTTTCGTCTAACTAAATCACTCGCAAGCACTCTCGATTAAACGTGATCAAATTCAGAATATCCTTTCCAAAATCCATATATTTTATCATAAATCGCTTCCCCAACGTCTTTTCATAGTCTCGGATAGTCTCTGACCACACATCACTTCAATATCGCAGTCTCACACGAACTGCCCATACTGTCGCTATTCATAAGATCGAACGTCTGTGTGGTCTTATCTAACTTTCATAAATCCGGAACGGCCGTGTCTAACACTCTCATTTCCTGCAGTCCGTTGCAGGAATCCATTCTGGGATGTGAGTACGCTCTTTGCAGGGCGTGCAACGAGGTCGAGGATAGGGTCCGTTCGAGAATTTCCCCCCAATATTTTTCCGAAAGGCCTTCGAAATCGCAACCGGGTGAGTGGTTGAAGACGGCGCTGACGTTGGTGTTGCTGCAGCAGTGCGGTTGGTGCTGGAAGTTCTGGAAGTGTTGCTGTTTCTGGTGGTGGGACTTTCTGCATCGAAACTGAAATACAAGGGAATCATAAATGAAATATACTCAACGAGCCAATATAAACAATGCATCTCTTATACTTCGCGGTGAAAAATTCGGTTGGGTCAATCGATATTTATTTTGGGGGAAAATTGTTCAAGCATATTTTAAACGTTGTCACTTTGTAATATTCCAATTTTCAGCTTACCATTTTATACTCTTTGAGAGACAATCTGAACACAAAGAAACTCTGTCTCAATTTTGATTGATAGATTTCAACATACCATCTATTTGAAATTTCTATTTTATATTTTCACAAAAATGATCCGTCAACACCCTAGCGAACAAAGCTGTTACAAGCAAACGGCTATGACAGAAAAAAATAATTCTCGCTACGCGTCCAAGGGAGAAGAGAAATACCAGTGAAGATCAACCCCAAGGCTCTGTCTATCTACCATACATAGAAGGTGTTATCAACCTAATCGGAAACATTCTAAAGAAAGAGAAAATCAACATCGTTTTCAAACCAATGAAGAAAATATCGTAGTACATGAGATCAGCAAAAGACAGCAGAGATCCACTCAAATCAGCGGGAGTTTACAAGATTCCATGTAACTGTGGTAAAGTTTATATCGGTCAGACGAAAAGAAGCATTGATATAGTTGAAGTAAACGATATTGTGCACACTTAAAGTTGGTGGCTCTCTCAAAGGCCAAAGAAACCAATACATGGAAATGAACCGGCTGCAAACGCCTTCTCATTAATGTTAAAGTTTAGGAACTGATCGCGATTTGAGTGTTGGAATTTGATATTTGCGCAGTTATCTCACTTGAAATCTTTATTATCAGTTTATAATGTGGCGTCCTCGGACAAGTACTAATAGTGATAACAAGTGTGATAACAAAGCAGACTTTCTCCAGTGTAGTGATTCCAATAGAGATAGTGAACAATGCGAAAAAGAGATACCAGTGAATGAGATTCGGATGCATTTGAATATTGAAATACAGAGAGTATGTTTCAATGTAAATAAGAATCTACATCTCAAGTTTGGTTTCGAGGAAAACAAACTATTACAAGCAACATCAGATTTGACCGGATTTCCTTTCTCAACTGTACGTGAAATAGTCGGAAACAAACCTTATGAACGCAAGACGCAATGTGATACAGGATTACCAGAACCTTTAGATGTTCATCTGCTAAAATCATTAAGAAAAAAATATACGACTGTTACAAAAGCAATGAGATTACCACAACTGAAATCATAAGGAAGAAATTGAATATATCCGGCCATAACGTGAGCTTTTGTGACACAACTCTTCAGAATTGGATAAAGAAACTAGGATTTAGAGCCAAATACTCAGAACAAATAACTAAATATAGACAAGAACAACGGCAAATTTTCTATTTGGACGAAACTTGGTATGACACTCACGACACAGTTACGAATGGGTGGAGTGATGGTTCAAGCATGTGTACGCCTAACATGCCTGCAAACAAAGGATCGCGACTGATCATTGTGCATTGCGGAGGAAGTGAAGGATGGGTTTAGAATTCTGTGAAATTTTGTGGAAAAAAACTTGAGGACTGCAATGTTGACTACCACAAGAACATGCTAGCTAATATTTTCGAGAAATGGTTTGAAAACACATTGATCTCAAATTTGGATACGAATAGTGTAATAGTTCTTGACAATGTTCATCAAAGTACCGAATAAAAATTCGAGGAAAGATGAAATACAGAGTTTTTCAATGGATAACAATTTGTATTTCGAAGATTATTATACCAAAAAACCAACTTTTTGGAGATTCACAGAAAAAAACATTTGAAAAAGTGTGTGTGCCCTGGAGAGTATTGCTGAAAAGTATGGACACACCATACTGAGATTTCCCCCTATTTTTGTTTTTTCAATCTCATCGAGTTGATTTGGGAAAAAATAATTTTCCAAAATCTGATAAGAAGGTAAAAGAGCTAATTGAAGCAGATGTATCTAATATAACCGAAGAAGACCGGTAAAAAGTATTAAATAAGTAATTTATTTGAAAAAGACTATTAGAGATTGGACACTTCCATATTAATGGTGGAAATGAATTCATTATCGATTCAAATGACGACAGTGATAGTGAAATAGAGAATATGGAAGAGGAATTATCAGAAGCTTTCGAAGAAAGTTAGCGAAGTGTTTTCGAAGAGATCGATTTTATATACAGGGTGTGACATAAGTATGTTAAAATATTCAAGTGACGTATTTCTGAGAAAATTTCAAGAAAAAAAGTCTATATAAACTTGTGTCTGAAAATGCTTCGTTTCGGAGATACAGGGTGTCGAAATTGAATTTTTTCGTTCTTTTTTTGAAAATAGTTTTTGCAAAAAATAAGTTATTTGTACGAAATTTGGTACCCGGAGATTTTTTCACGTGAGAAATCATAATTTTGTATTAATTTCTATGTATCGTCTAGAAGGCGCTGCGTACGATGTCATTATTTATTTTAAATTGCCCTAACTTTTTTGACAGTAAACTTTTGGTACTTTTCATAAAAAAACCTTATTTCCACACCTTTTCCAAGTAAATAAGTTACACCTTCTCAACAACGCTGGAGGTGATCGTTTTCGAGATATTTACAATTTTCTATATCTATGCATATTACTTAGCTTCTAGGGCGCTTAGTGAAGTTGCTGAGAACATTACAAAAACTAAGTATGTGTTGAATAAAGGTTAACTATATTGAGGATTTAGGAGTCATGTTCGACAACCGATTGAGTTCCAATTCACTTTGCGAATAACTCATAAACAAATGTAACAGGGTGATAGGATCTATTAGTAGGATTTGCAAAACTTTCAACAAGCAAGAAGCTATAAAATCATTATATTTTAAGTATGTATATAGTAGATTGAGTTTTGCCAGGGATTTTGATGATGCTCCAGAACTACTATACCTAATGTATATCCTTGTACCATCCAGAAACACCAGAAATAGGCAATTCCCCAATGTAGGCTTTGAACATACCAATCTGGGTCAAAACGCCCTCAAGCAATAGCTTCAATAAATACTGCCCGAGATGAAGATATAGATTACATGTGGAAAACACATTTTCCACATGTAATCTATACCTGTAAGGTAATTTAGGAAAATCTATGATTTAAGGTTCCTTCCTCGTTTTTGTAAACTGGAGATATGTATTTCTATCAGTGGATAATGTTTTGGATTTATACCTATATGTATCCCAAATCTAAATAAATAAAATGAAAATTCACTTATTTGATGAAATCTCACCCAGAGGAATCTTGTTGAAATTGAAAGAAATATATTTTTAGTCTACAGTGAAGTTTGATCTACGAAATAAGTTTTGTAAATTTCCAATCATTAGTGAATAGTTGGGGGTTTTTGGGGCGTATTGTAACGGTTCATTAAGACTGGGATAACCTGTATAAAAATTTCGATAGTTCTTTAAAAATGGCGTGCAGGTGGACAAAGGACAATGAGCTTGTTTCATGCTATGGAAAACGATACTGGTTTGCTTATAGACTGATTGAGTTAGGGGTATATTATACTTTTCAAGCCTAATCGGTCCCAAGATCTCTTTTTATTTGCAGAAAAAAGAACAATTCGAAAAGCAAGAATTTAAATTGGCCGCGTGTCTATTGACCAATAAAATTGATCGTGTCTGGAGCGGAGAATCTACTGTAAATAATTCAAGATATTACAATTTCTAGTTTTATGCGGTAGATTTGCAGAATGTTCTCGTTTCAGACCTTAAAGAAGAAAAAAGGTCAAGAAGAATCAAACTCAGATGTTAATACCCCGTTGACGTTAAATTCAATCGATTCAACCTTATCCGGAAAATTTGGCTTCCATCTATCTCATGATCGTTCACTGTCTGCTATTTTGTTGTCTGATTGTCTACCTTGAGAGCCGATATCGATTATATAAGATATTCGATGCGAGATACGCCACTAACTAGCGTGGTTGAGGACAATTTTCTTAAATAACTTCGGACTGGTCGTGTATGCAATTTCAGAAAGACTCGTGGAATTTCACCCCTTCCAGATACATAAGTACGTGAAAATCCACTTCTTGAGACAAAGTGAGTACCTTCATGTCTTTTTCTTCAATGTCAAGTGGACTATTGAAATAAAGAAGTTATGCGTATTATACCGAATGATTATTGTTCGTTTAAACTTGTAAATGCTTTTTCTTCAATATTTCTTATGTATACATAATTGTGATTTAATCGACAGCTGTTAGTTGAACAATCCCTATTGATTGAAAGTAGTGAGTTATAATTATTATAAATTCCTGATGTTTTATATTATGTATCCTCAGTTGATGGCTTCACTAGAAACCAATCTCAGTGTTTTATGGGTATATAGTTTCCTGCAACTTGTTCACTGAATCAAAAATATTTATGTCATATTCAAGAGAGTAGCAAACCTCGTTGCAAATTCTCATTTATTTTTTTGATTAATTATATATTCATATATCTGCATTTATTTTGTTTGATTTATCGTTCCTCGTCAATTTATATAAGTATATTTATTGGCTGGCGTCCTCTCAGTTTACTGAAGAACATCTTTATATTCCAATCAGATCTCAAGAATTCGAATCCACGCCTCGGTTGTGATGTAGAAAAAATTGATGTTGAGAATATTGTTTTAATGAAATTTAATTTTTTCAAGTAAGTACGCCACAGTATTATTTGTTCAAATAATGATGATGCTCCATGGACTATGTTACAGAAAGTATGCAGAAAGCCGCTTTCTAACTTCTGAAAACAATGTTAGGAAAAGTATCCAATTTTATCTCCATAATCCATAAAATTGGCTGATCTTATTCAATTTCAGGCATTACTTTCAATTGGATGAACTTCTAATCCAACATCAAACAGGGCTATTTCGACCAGTCTCATTAGAGCTGCTAGGCTAAACCACTCAACTGCCCTAAAAAGGACAAGCCTGAAAGGTGATGCCATCTCATTTTATGAAGAAGCGTTCTATGTGGTAGGCAGAAGACTCAACCTCTGCATCTATAGTTATAATTGCGAAAGTTACTCACTCTCCATACTGGAGGTTCTTTTTATGTTGTAGAAGTGCAATATGATTTTCAACAGAATTGTGTTGGAATATGTGTTCTCATGGTTCAATACAGAAGCCAGTATAGAGGTAGAGAAGCCAACAATGCAATAATTATTGGTATTCACTGAGCACCAATTCTTTGAGTTCTTGAAATTACAAATCAAAAATCCACATTTTCTTGATCAACCAAGTTGAAAGTATGGACGGAGACCTAGCCAAGATTGTAAAATTTGGATAAACCATCTATGTGGAGTTTTACGCTGTCGTGAAGCAAACATATCTAATCTCCAGAAATAACTAGCTCTGCCTGTAGTTTGACTTTCTAGATTTGTTACCACAATTTGGTGTTTTTTTCATGCTGCGAGTGGTAATTGGTAATATTTTCCTATGTTTGGAACAAAGTAAAACCGAAAAACCAATTACTTTAATACTCAGCAGCTATTGATGCTCCATGTGGATCATTTTTACTCTAAGTGTTTCAGGTTCTGCCCGGGATTCAAATACACTTTTGGATTTTTTACGCCATATACGTTTCCAAGGTCATGTAGCCCTTGGTAATATACGCATAACTCTGATCCATTCAAACCCTGAATGCATAGACTTTTGAAAAAGTTGATCAGTTGTTCGGTAGACAATTGCCTAATATAACAAAGCCTTCGTATTATTCTTTAAAGTAAGATTTACACAATTTAGAGGTCCATATCATAAAATCAAGTGTACCTATTATAGTTTCGAAGGCTAACCATAGCAGCAGCAGCATCAGCAGCAATTGTTACTGTCCGTTCTGCCTACGTTGCGAAGGTAATACCGTAGTGATAAATCCAAAACAAACTCTTCTCCCAATCAACAGAAATAATAATGATAAAAATCGTCTTCATTATTTCCACAAACAGGAGAATACAATAAATATTATATTTGAAGGTGTACATATGGAAATAAAGGGCGAACTTCATTGCCTGTCGTGTAAACACGACAGAAAATATTCTTTCTGTTAGGTAGTACTCTTCTCGACGCAAGTGTTACCAACCAAGTTGTCGTCATCAGGAGATGAAGACGCCAAGGTGGTTGATGAAACGTCCATCAGGAAGAGTATTGCATTTCTGGTGATCGGAAAAAGGGCCTGTTTTGGACTTATTCCACGCTAGAGGTTCCAGTTTCACCTTTGATTGCCTTAGTAATACCTAACCATTACCCTGACCAATGCAAAAAACTGCTCAGCTTTCTTGATACTTTATTCCAGTGAGATCTCAGTTCATTTCGTTGTCACTGTAAGAATTCTTCCTTCGAATGGATGTTCTATAGTTCACGAAGTTTCGGTCAAGAGAGAAGAGTATTAACTTCCTCCTTCGCCAAAGAACCCATTTTCTTTAATTCCTTTTGACCTGACATACAAAAAAAAGAAGAAAAAACTATAATTGATAGGTTTTGACTTTTTGGAAATATCCAGATCAGTTTCATCACGGGTTCAGTTTACATCCAAATAAGATTCATGGATGTTTCCAACAAGACTTCTACAAAGATACAACTGGCATCCATTTAGGGTCCAGTCAAGCTCTTTTACTATACAAATCGTGTCCAAATTGAGTCCATAAGGCTCGAAAATGAATATACATCGAATGTTCAATTTGGTGACCTATGGGAAATTCGTGAAAAATCTATTGAACATGGGACGTCCATCAAAGGACGTCCAATGCATATTCGCAAAGTTTATTAGGGATATCCATTGGGATACTTAAGCAGCAGCAGGGATTCAGGTATCTCATATCCGGATCGTTCGATCTTCGACATTTTTCCATGTTCTATGGTGATTTGTTAAATCATTCATGCCCGATGCTGTCTATCATTGAATTAAACAGCAGAGCAGAACCAACTTCTCACATTTCTCAACTGAATAACATTTTACTTAATGTACAACATAAGTGTTCGACTTCACAGTCATAGAAGAAAATCCAGTAGGCATAATTAACGAAAGAATTTCAAGAATTCGAACCGTACTCAATCAATTATTGATAAGAGTTACCCGAGTCCCATGACCCAATTTACCTTTTACAGCAACAGGTAATCCAAATTACTGAAAACACCCATAAACACAAAAATTGGTGTGAAAATCACAAACGAGCCGTTTACTAACTAAAAGCAAAACAACCACGATACGCGCAACGTACCGACTTAGATTGATCCGGAACATAAACAAGCTAGTACCGAACGCATTCTTCGGTGGTACCGGCTTTAAGACGGTCGAAAGGCCGACTTGAGTCACAAAACACCGCTGCAATCAGCTGGACTAGCGGGAATCAGAGACAGTCGGTCGCGGGGTTGCCACGTTCGCGTTTTTTCTTGTAACGTGTTTGAAGTAACCTAGTACTATGCACAGTTATAATGATTACAAGCACAAGGTAGAAGTTGAAGGGCTTCAAAGTCTCGAAACAGGTGATATTTCATGTGTTTATACCGGGTGATTCTCTAAATGAAAAAACGAAATTTGGGGGTTGTGTATTACAGTTCAATTTACATTTTTGACATATTCACTTGCTTTGCCGTACCTCCAGTTTGACTGATTTTTAAATGGGACATCCTATATACTTTTACTTATTTGACTTGATTTTTTCAAATAGAAGGGGATGGCTCGCCGGCTTTTTGTGAAAGATCATTTTCGTACGAATAATTTGATGCCACACACTTTCACTTTATTTTCTTTATTTTCCTGAATAATCGCAAGAAAGTCGCAAATTATTCCATTAAGTTTATATATTTTTAAATTGGCCTCCTTCTTGATCACGGCAAAGTTCAACTTTTTCAATTGATGCGCGCATCACATTGATTAGCTGTTCCCCTCAGTGATATTCTGGAATGCCATCCTTACTTTATGCTCTAGTTCTTCACGGGTAGCTGATGTTGTAATGAAAACTTGATCATTAATTGTTCCCCAGAGAAAAAATCTAGCGGAGTAAGATCTGGTGGATATAAAAAAGAAATAATACATTTTTGTAAAAATATTACAATTCAAAAATGTACCTCGTAGGCCACTGAATAGGTCCATGAGTGCCAATCCACTTTTTTGGGAAAATGTCATTCAGATGTTCTCTTACGACTCAAGAATTGTGAGGTGGCGCTCCACCTTGTTGAAAATAGATATCAACTTGGTTAGCCAGTGGCAAATCTTCAATGGAATCATTAATTTAATTTCTAATAATCTGTAGATAACGAAACACGTGTCGCGGATTTTGTTAAACCCTTTTTAGTGAAAATCATACAATAAATTGTATTATTGTAATAATGACTTTAAACAATGTGTTTGTTTCCACCAACACAAAGAGATAATCGATACCATCAATAGTCTCAAACCTAAAAAATCCCCTGGAATTGATGGTTTGAGAGCTGAAACTCTCAAACAAAATGGAGTTCTCATTGTTACTCCTTTTTATTATATAATAAATAAATCTTTTGATTCTGCCCATTTTCCAAAATCCCTGAAAATGAGTATCATCAAACCAATACATAAAGGAGGTAGTGAATCAGAAGTTAGTAACTACAGAACGATATCATTAATTTCAAATCTGTCTTGAATAATAGAGAAAATGCTGAAAAGTATAATTTTATGCTTCATAAATGTACACAAAATCATCTCAGGTTATCAATACGGATTTAGAGAAGGTGAATCCACTGAAAATGCTATATATGCCTTCACAAAACCATTATATGAAGCAGTTTATAGGAAAAAACAAGCTTTAGGTATTTTCGTGGACCTCTCTAAAGTGTTCGACACCGTAAATCATGAAATTCTACTAAATAAATTATATTCGTATGGCATTAGAAGAAAGGTACATGTTTTCTTGAAGAGTTATTTGACTGATCGGCAGCAACAGGTATGCGTAAATGGAGTCATCAGTGAGGTGAGAACTGTCACGTGTGGAGTTCCACAAGGAACTTTGTTAGGACCAATATTATTTACTTTGTATATGAACAGTTTATTGTCTATGAATATAAGGAGAACAGTTCTCAGCTTTGCTGATGATACAACGATAGTATATGCAGCGCGTTGCTGGGAAGATGTGAAAGTCATGGCCAAAACAGATTTTCAGTTCAATGAATTGACGCTCAATATAGATAACACCCGTTATCTTCCATTCACATCCTACATTAACAATTTACTTCAACTGGGAAATCTGTATGTTTATAAAAGTACAACAATACCAGAAGCAGAGTCTGTCAAGTATCTCGGAATCATAATCGATAGACACTTACGCTGGGATAAAC
>WOGR01006933.1:0-12735 GCA_015342045.1 Leptinotarsa lineolata
TAGATTTCGATGTGTAGCAAACCGTTGTCGAAGTGCCAAAATTCTCAAATATCGATCCTGAATAGGAGTAGTTACTCGATTTCGTCCTTGCCCTGGTTTGCTAGCATAATCGCCTGTTCCATGGAATCTTTACAAAATCCGTGTGATGGATGTGTAGGACACATTAAATCGACGACCAATTCGTCAATAACTCCAGCCTTCTTCAAAAAGTATTACTGTTTGGGCACATTCATCGCGGGTTAAATTACGTGATTGACGCTGCAAAATAAACACACTTGAGAATCGTTTACAAGTAAACACTAAATGAATAATTACACGTCTTGAACTCGTTCGGATTTGCGAACTCAATAAATACATTTCGTGCTTCTTTTTATATTCTTGCGAATAAAAACTGAACCACATTCGAAACATCGTTAAGACAAATGGCATATACGACGGATGTACCAAATATAACATTAACGCCAACGCAATATTTTGAAATTTCAATGTGGTTTGTTAATTCATTGGAGAAGTGTACGTAACTTCTATACTGTCGAGTGTTTTTTATTCCATATATTTTTTAGGCTCCCACACTTACCTTTTATTCTGTCATTTTTCAATATTTCATCGAAATTTGCTACTATTGGTCAATCGCAGTTTTATAAACAATTTTATTCGTTTTTAATATTTTTGATTTTTTTTCATCAATTTATTCCTATTTTCCAGTCTGAATATATTTCTCCAATATATAAATTTCACTACTTTTTACACGTATTTATATTTCGTCTACTTCTGCTTCATTTTTGGTTTTCGTTTTTCAGTTTCTCTTATTATTTTTATAATAATTCTTTAGTTTAATATATAAGATTGAAACTTCTGACCATTACCACCTTGACAGTTTACGAAACCGTGACAGGTGTTTCGCTATACAATAGCATCTTCAGGCGTCAAAATACTGACTGAACAAATTTTGTATCATGCCTTTTTAGTAATTTGAATCGTAATCACTATAACTACCCAACAATTTTACACATGATGAATTCAATACATGAAATATTCACCTTTCTAGGAACACATCATTCAACTGGAGAATAATTGAAATAAATTTTACGTGAGACCTTATTTTACCTAGGTACTTTAAAGATCTATCCCAATCACCGGTTCCATCATTGCAAACTGAATTCAATAAAGGGGAACAATTTAAATATTCTGATTATTGAGCAATTATCTCGAATTCTCAAATATATTGATATATAAGCATTCAAAAATATTTTTCTTCGAAATGCAATGAGTCATAATCATGATTGAACTCGTACCCCTCTCTTAAAAGATGGTTTGCAAATGTAGAATTGGTCTGCTCATAAAAAAAAATACTTCTATGTTCTTTCTTGTCTAAACCGGAAGAACTTCATCCAAAAGAATAAAACAATTCAAATATATGTGATGGAATTGGCCGCTATTTGCTGAAAATTCATTACGTATTCAAGGAATACTTTATTGTGCGTTATTCACTGAACAGCTTTACAAAAACGCAACGCGAGTTTCGCTATACAATAGCTTTTTCAGGTGCTATTAGCTAACTAATAAATACTACCTTGACTCACCTGATGAAGCAATTGTATAGCGGAGCACGTGTTGCGATTTTGTAAAACTGTGAAAATCTCACAATAAAGTGTTCCTTGAATAAAATTCAAATGGATTCGAACTGTTCCCCTTTATTGAGTTCAGTTTGCAATGATGAAATTGGATAGATCTTAAAAGTAGGTGAAATGAGGTAAAACGTATTCATTATTCTCCAGTTTGATGAGTTGTTACGAGAAAAGTAAATAGTTCGTGTAACAAATTTATCATGTGAAAATTTTCTACGTAGTAATAACCACTAGTATTCAAATTACTATTGAATCATGATACAGAATTCATTTAGTCACTATTGGGTCCTCTGAAAATGCTATTGTGAAGTGAAACACGTGTGGCGGTTTTGTAAACCGTCAAGTGGAAACCTCACAATAAAGTGTTTTTTGAATACATTATAAAGGACTTTCATCAAGTATCGGTCAATTCTATCATATTTTCTATTCTCCTGATTGAGATCATTGATGCGAATGAACATGCTCCAAATGACAATTTAATTCCACTGATATCATTTTGTAGCCGAGACTGGGAATTGAATTGCTGAACGCTTCTGTGATTGATGGTGTCATCTATTGTAAAGTACGAAGAAACGTAGTAACCAACGTCAATGGAGTAACTTTCAATCTGGTTTCTGACGTTTACAATTTACTTATAGCAGCTGGATCTTCTCTTAGAGGTAAGACTAACATAATGAATAATTTTAAATAAATATATTGCGTCTGGATATGTCATGTAGAAATGGCCACAATGGAATGAATAGAATATTATTATTATTATTTGAACTGGTTAGGTTGGAACTGTTTGCGCTGGTTAGGCTCAATTTTCCGGAACCCCATACCTTCATGAGGGCGTGCCAACATCAATAATTAACGACTACCCCCCACACCGTGGGGTTAGTGATTATTAGGTCCGAGAATCATGTGCCCGAAACAAGCGCAGTGAGCTAAGAATGACAGTCTTCTGCATTTGTACGGCTAAGATTTCTGCCTCATTATCATCTGTATCATTCTACCAAGGACCCCAATAATCAGTACAACCATCTTGATAAAGTGGTCTGAACTTTGAAGAGAAAATCTCGAATAACCGTTTTTCTTCCTCTTTTCGGACGATATTCGTCTCGTCAGGAGCTGAAAACTCCATGATATTCATCTCTCCAGGTGTTGAAAATTCCACAACATATATCGTTTTGCTCTGGTGGTCGAGAAGGACTTCATCAGGCTTATTAGCTTTTATGAGCTGAGGGTGGAAAACGAATATTTCCAATAAATTCGTCACTTCTCGTTACTAACAACGGACTCAATATCCTCCGGAGCGTAGGGCAACACCGGTGTCTTGTCAATACCGTGAGAGTGCCGTAGGTGGTGATAGAGCACTTTTGTCGATGGATATAGGCCAAGACCGCCTATGCTAACACCATCTTGGCAGGCTATGATGAACCCCTCAGTTTCCGACTCCAGCCCACTCGATATGAGAAAAGCGAAGGTCACAAGATTTGATGAGCCAAAGCCTTCAATATTGTTGAGGACTCTATGCATTGGCTTCTCATTGTGCTGCCGCAGGAGTGAATTAATTTCTGCAATTTTGATGTGGGTCTTTTGAATGGAATCCAACTCAGTGACAGAGTTGTGATCACCTCGTTCAGTGTCGAAAAGTAAACAGAGTTCACCAGCTGCTCGGGCAGCTGCACTAAAGAAGAATGCTCCAATTCCTGCTCTCTCATGGTCGCGGACCATGCAGAGAAGGGGATCCGAACTCCTGACGATTTTACAGACCATTATACACTCCAAACTCAAAAGTCTACGGCAAGGGTTCTCTGAATGATATCCGAGGTTATCGGGTTGCGCAGTTCATTGAGTTCAGACTGTCAAAGTTCTCTACTGAAAGCTTCGAGTTGCTCTGGGGCTGTAGTGTCTGAATTGAGTGGCTGCGGGTGTTCATAGATGTCTTTCCAGAAGGATTCCACCTAATCAGTGGTCATGATACTTCTTGCTCGCCTCACTAGTGACTTCTAAGTAGCCACTAGCATTCGTCTCCTATTAAGGCAGTGCTGTTTGGTGGTCCTCAGCACGCGTTGACTCAAAGTGTGATAGAGACGTCGTAGTTTGGCGGGTACTTGCCGTACTGTGGGCCTGAAGGGCCTGTTGGCCGCCCTATAATCCATCACATATTGGATACGAGACGCGTGTTGTTTTTCGCAAACATGATGACAGCCTCCATTTTATGTACAAGCGGTTCAATCTTTCGAACCGCAAGGTAAGGATTATGTCCCTCTGATTCAGAAAGCGAATGGACGATGCTGTACACGGCGGTGTTGATTCGCCATAGGTCAGCCTCTTTTGTTAGATCAATATGAACCTCCGCATCCAAAAAAGCCATTTTTCGAAGCTTCAGGGGCCCAATTTTGTCAAGCGCCCTCTGCGTGTTCTGATTATCTTCATTGGTGGCATGATGCGGATCTCTTCTCGAGCCGTGCCAGCAGGTGGTAGAACTGTCACTTCCACCACTCCATTAGCTGGTTGGGAAGGAGCTATATAGCCCTGACGCCGAAGATAGGATACGTAATCCTTGAGGTTTTGAGCGAAAAGGTGGCATGCTCCGAATATTTTTCACACTACAGAGCATGCATTCTTGCCATGTACCCCATTCGCGCAAGCTCACTACTCTTATAAGGCTATCTCTCAGCTAAAGCGACCACTCAAAGTGTCCGTTGTCACTGTCAGGGTTGTCATCGGTAGGTAAATCATCGTTATTGCCTCTGACCCTTCCGAGCGGGTCGATTGTGTGGCCCCTTCGTCGACTACCATACACCGAGTTTTGAGTCTACCAATTGGTCAGCCCCGAATACTCTCAGCCGGCATCGGAGGGAGAATAGTGTTCTCTCTCCCGGGTGCGCCTGGGCTGCCGGTCCGGTTTTGCACCAGCTGCTCGGGTAAGTGGTGGCGCAACTCACTAAAAGCATCAGGTGTTAGTGGCCCCCTGTTTATTTATTATTATCATTACTATTGTTTTAATAACAGAATTTACTATATGTTATAGATGGATCGGTTGGCTTCCACGACATTGGCTTTGTGGCTAGTGGAGAAGCTCGAGCTCTTTCCGATACCTCTGAGGTCGGAGCTGCGTCAAAACTGTTAGTGAGATTACACGGTTCCCTTATGTTAGCTGCATGGATAGGAACCGCTTCCCTTGGCATTTTACTAGCTAGATATTACCGACAAACTTGGGTTGGAACCACCATGATGGGCAAGGATTTGTGGTTTGCGGTGAGTTTGCTTCAATTTGCAACATTTTATCCAATAGTTTCATTAGCTTAGAGATGAAAACACTTCTCACTATTTTCTCAACTTCAACCATCAAATATGCTTTTCATAAGTCTGTCATAAGTCAAGTATAGTTATATCCATTTTTTTAAATGATGTCATATTATAAAATAGGACCATTTGTTGAAATACATTTTTCTCAGAATATTTGACGAAGGTATCCTCATTATTCTATTATCACTATAAGTAGAGATATTTTCGCTGATGAAGGCATTGCATGTACTCACATAAGTTTGAGGACAATTTGAAACTGAAAACAGTAGCAGATTTCAAAATTCTTAGTGGACGGTTTAGCCAAACATCTCCCAATAATATATTTTCGACAAAAACACAATTTCGATCATTCTTTTTTTGAACATTCTTGTTGAATTGAGGACCCGAATGTGAAATAAAACCAGTTGCAATAGTTTCAGATGAGTATTCGAAATAGAATGACCACATTTTTTTAGTTATGAGTCACTAATGAAAAGGAAGGGGTGGGGCAGCTGTTTCTAACTTGCAAATATTGAAAGTTATTCAGAAGTATTTTCTGTGAATACTGTTAATGAATTAATACAAATATGAAATTAGATTTGGTGATCATAGAGGAATACGAGAAACAAAATAAAATTGGAACATAAAAATATAAATGAATGAAATATATAAATAGGAAAAGGAAATCATGAATTATCATATATACGATCAAATTCCAAACTACGGGGGCTCTTGACTCTTTGGAATAATGGAGCTCTTAGGTGCAAATTCATAATCCATCATCGGATAAATTTTAAAGGAGGGTAAGTGGATACAATTTGCTCTAGATCTGCACCTAACGTGGAAAGAGAACTATTTTCTTCAAATCAAGAAAAACGAGTAGGTTTTGTGAAAATTTCTTCATCAAATTTCCAATTTTCCATATTGATTATCACTTACTCAAATCATATTCATTCAAGCATACTTTCCTTGTTTTCAGGTGAGCAAATCAACTGATGATATCTTCAAAAATTTTTCTCTTTCAGAACTTCGCTTTCAGTCAAAATTTATGATACACTGTTCAAAATTTTTTGCAGGATAGTGCTTCTCAGTACGTTTCATTTTCGGAAGTGATATGTTTCCACTACATCATCGTGTAATATTTCTTCAAAACATTGTATATCTCTATAATTCTAGAATGACTTTATTTCTTTACATTACTAACTATTTTTTAAATGTAGATTTCAAATGTATGGAAGGCCACTTCTGATTCATTCTCTTCGTGGTACATCTTTGGGCAAATTTGATATATCCTCTTCGTGAGTCTTCGTAATTCAACGCTTTCGAAATATTGAAAAATAAAAAACAAACCGATATTAAATGCCTATTCTTATATAAACTCAGACGCTGCTATACATTTGTTATTACCATTCAGTTAGACCTGACAGCGAAGAGTCATGAAAAAACGAGTTGTCAACATATTTTGAGATAGGTCTAATGAATTTTGTATTATATTTTCATACATATATGTATTCGATTGCTGTGATTTCACAGATAAGTTTTATGTATTGTTATACTATCATTCTGTATTTATATTAAGTGAAATAAGTTTTGTCCTCTGAATAATAAGAATATGTAGCTCCCAATTTCGGTGAGCATTATGAACTTTGAGCTTCTCATTTTTTTGAATAGACCAATGGCTACGTCTGTGAATTTTTGTAGCTATTCTGTGTTCTGAGGGACAAACATTGAAATTTCTATAATTTGTGTATCACTTATCTCCATTGGATTCATTTCATCGGCTCGCACAGAAATGGAATGGTATATGGAATATTTTCAGGTGATTTTATGTCAATATGTTCCATTTGTGGGTGGAGTCAAAATAAAACCTGTACACATTCTGAATAATTTTAGAAAAACCTTTTTGCTTGTGTCCATACCCAGCGAACACCTAATAAGTAAGTCCAAACGATATTTCGCGCAGAGAACAAATAATGTCAAACAAAATTTTTAGATAGACATATTTTACCAATATGTCAACAGTATGCACTGGATTTCAGGATTCGTGGATTTTCAAAGTGATCTGCTGGAAATGTGTTAATATCACTCATACACAACAATACACACATCTGAAATAATTCCAATCGTTGAAATTGAGTAGTAGTAGTGCATCAACTCATTGAAGACAATACAAATCTAATGATGACTTCATTGAGAAAAACTTTTTATTTCAGTGGCATCGAGTTTTTATGGTCCTAACCTGGTCATTCACGTTAGTAGCTTTCGTGTTGATTTTCGTTGAACTGAAGGCTTGGTCTGCCGAAAACAACCCCCATGCTATTTTGGGCACCATCACGACAATCCTCTGCTTCTTCCAGCCCATCGGAGCTTACTTCAGGCCACACCCTGGTACTTCCAAGAGACCCATTTTCAACTGGGCCCATTGGCTGATTGGAAACACAGCTCATATAATAGCAAGTAGGTGATTGTTCTATGAAAAATAAAGCCTAAGTGTTGTTTTCGATTGTACTTTACGTAAATGATACTGAACCTAACTGTGTTCTTTCTTGCAGTTGTGACCTTGTTCTTTGCTGTAACCTTAACCAAAGCTGAGTTACCAAAATTGATGGACTATATTCTAGTAGCCTATGTAGTGGTGCATGTTATTTCTCATCTGTTACTGTCGGTGAGTGTTCAAAATATTTCAGAGATAAGATCGGTATCATAACTTGATAGTTCTGTACTTATTTGAGTCAAAAATTTTTTTTTTTGATATTACCCGTGTAGCCTTCTGAACATGATTCTTGAAGTCACTTCTGCAAATTTTTAGAGTATTCTGCCTTTTATGAAGACATTTGTGGTAAGAAAAAAGGTTTTTGGCTTTTTACTTCTTCATCTTCATACAAAAAATTGGAAAAAACTTCTGAAGGAAAAAAACAAGCAAGTTCAAATTAAACGATTTGCAAATATGTGTAGATCATACATGGAAGTTATTTTCAGATACAAATTGATAGAAGAAGCTCTCTCGAACAATAAATTATTCAAAAAAAACTTTCGAAAAAACTATGAACATTCAATCATACAAAAAAAAATCACTTTTTCCTATTGAATTTTTACTCAGATTGTACAAATATTCGTTATAGAGGTGAATCAGATATCATTCATAGAAAAGTTTAACAATATAATAGATGAAAGAGTTGCGATATAAAATTTCACTTGAAATGTACGGTGTAATCCTCAATGGCAGACTTCTAAATTTCATCACCTCATCAGCATCGTTCTGGAAAACATTACAAAATGAAGCACTTAATTCAATAGTATTCTATGTGAGTGACAGCTTCAATGATAATACGGAAAAATACAAAGAGAAATGAAAAAAGTAAGTGAGTAACAGGAGTTTTGGCGAATTCTAGCTCGAAGGTACTCAAACTCAACCAACAAGCACTACTCCATAATAAACGCAATACAGAAAATGAAAAAACAATCAATGGTGATACAGAAAAAAACCCGTTTATTGCCCAAACAGGTATAAAACTCACTCACAGGACAGCTTTCACAAAGTATACATGTAACTGTGAACAAGAACTCAATTAAATCATTCAATAATTATTAGGAAGTGTTGAATCATAATAACAAAAAAAAAAACAATCATTGGAAAGAAGACATGATAACATGTATGAATAGAGAGGAATACATTTTTCATAAAGATCACAAAGTGGAAGTAATATGTTTTATTTCCCTTTTGAACACTCCAATGGATGTTGAAAATAGATCAGTTTTTTCGCATATTTGATTGAATTTTATGTACATCGAATGAATTGGAGATTTCAACAGTACATTCGTTCTTGGAGTGTGTAAATAAAAACAGAGTGAGTTTCTGCTGTTCAAACGGGGTATGTTGAAGTTCAGTTGAGATAATAACTCTGGACAATCGGTCAGGTAGTTTGTGAGTTTATATATAAAAATGCAAGAGTGGTAGGTTCTACGGTCCTCTAGAGAACAACAAAAATCTATGTAGTAATAAGTTATCATCTAAACATTGTTCGGGATAAATTCCATCAATTCTGTATATAATATACTTTGAGTATTTTCGTTGAATTGATTCGAGCAGATGTATATAATTCAAGTAAATAGGAGACCAAATCAGCGAGCCATATTCTAAACGCGTTCTCACATATGAGGTGAAGAGAACAATGAGGCTATTTTCATTTTTGGAGTCTTTACAGTTTTTGAAAATCAAGCCAAGCATTTTGTCGCTACCGATGCGGTTTTGATTATGTGCGATGAGAAGCCCAATTTGGAGTCGAATATAATGCCAAAATCTTGTGTTACATCACACCGACCCAAAATAATTTGATTCATAGAGTAAGTGTATTCCACTGGTTTGATTTTAAAAGTATAAACAGTGTAATGACATTTCTGTGAATTTAGGGGTAATTTATTTGTTCCATACCAAGAGGCTAAACAGTGTAATTCACAGTCTCTTTGAGATTCAATGACTTTGAATAATTTCAAGTCATCAGCAAATAAAAGAATGCTACTCGTTATGTTTTCACCTATGTCATTCACAAATAATGAATAGAAAAGAGGGGCTAAATTGTTTCCCTGAGGTGCTCCGCTGATTGTAACGAACGTTTTTGATTTATGACCACGGTACTCAACATATTGTGACCGAATATGATTAAAAGAAGTTTAGTAGGTTCGTATCAAAGCCAAGATTATTTAATTTAGATATTAGTATCTTATGGTCCGATTTGTCATCTGTATATATGGTATCTATTTGAGTCTGATTATCAATAGCATTGCTGATAGTTTGTGATGGTACTATAACAAGAAGAAAATAAATTATAATATCAATTGGTAAATATCCCCTGAAGAGTTGATGATTCGAATTGATCTGTTGCTTTATTTATTACTGATTTGTTCAATAAGCAAAAATTGAGATCACCGATATGATTTTTCATTTGTATTTGAATTTGGTGATATTGAATATTTCAATATAGAGTTTCATAGTACCGAAAACTGCATTTTGTTCGAAAAACTTGTCCAATTTTGTGATACCTTTTTCTCGAATGACTCGAAGTTACTGTCAATATATGTTCTGATACCACTTTTTTTCTTGCAAAACCTCCACCTAGATTGAATATAAGTAATTTGTAGGTTTTGAATTGTATTTCTGAGAAGTCTTCAGACAGTAGGGTGTCTTCATTCCCTATGAAAGATCTAGCTGGTTCTGGAAGAAATTCTGCGTATGCAGACCAAGGGATGGATGCTCCGGTAAGTAACTGAATATGTTATTTATTTGTATGACTGTAGCATTTTTGAAATTCTATTTCGAGATTCCGTTGATATACGAACATGCCTTTTTTTTTACTGGGATTGTATTTTGTATTTTTAAGGTGGATGTTTTCATGACCATTGAAACGTTATCTGTTTTCAATAGGAAGTTATATTGAAAAACCCAAGTCAATGAGTTTGAGAACTTTCCAACTCGTTAATTTCCCAACAGGAAGATGACACCAATACGAAATCTGTATAAAACACTTTACTCATATCTGTACATGACGATAAGACAATATATACAGTCGGAGATTTTATTTTTCTCGACTAAAAGACATAACAGTTGATTATAATTCATCAACACATCAGCGCCATATTGGTAATTTTGATAACTTGAGAGTATAATGTTTCCTTTTCATAATCCTGAAAATCATACAGACTTGCTGTATAACCGTGAAGTTTTCGAAACAGAAACCCACCATTCGTGATTCTTCAGCATATAGTGACTGTGTATTAGGTGAATTAGTCTATTCGACTCTTCGAGGCAAGTGACTCAAATCTATTCATACACGACCAAATGAATCTATTTTCTTATCGGAGCCAAATACTTCATTTCGTAAAAGTACTTTAAGGTCAGTGGCAAGATTGTGATTCTGCCAAAAGCTGATAACCTGTTCCAATCCGCGGCAGTGTGAACAAAGAGTGGTTGTTCTGCTACCATGACCTGTATTTCCTGGCGAAGGATAATCCATTCCGTTAACAAACCATGATGTATTTTTCCCAATTTGGTGAGGACGTGATCGGTGGTCGATCTGCGACTATCTTCGTCAACTCAAATGGCTGGCATGGAAAGTAGGTGAGGCATTTCAGAAAAAACGCCCCTCCCGTGTCTGCAGGGTACTAACTGCATTCATCAGCCAGGAAAAGCTCTTGCTTGAGAAGCTTAACAATCTTCTACAATATCCTCTACGGCATACTGAAGAAGTTTCAGCTGATTGAGCTTACCGGATGTTCAAGGTGAAAGATGCTCTCAGCAACATACCTATATGAGGATATCTCTACGTCAGCCATACCTGACAATTCATTAGATACAGCCAAGCAGGGTTTGGTAAATCATCGTTTGAGCAGATGCGTGTGCTGATATGAAAACGGATAGTTTATGTCCCCTCCTTATGCAGATTCTGCTACTGCTGCTCAAGAATATGCTATGTATTACTTCCGTCACATTATTTTTAAATTCATTTTTTATTTTTCGGATAGAGGAAGTAGATCTCAGAATAGCGGTGATAGCATTGCCAGTATATTCTTTATAAGCTTCGAAGTAAACCAAAAAGTGGTTTGTATGATGAAACATTATGAAACGAAGCGTTTCATATTTACTTTGAAATGAGCTGGAACGCTTTCAGCTTGAGTATGCGTTATTGGTCGAGGTTCATTTAGTGTTAGTCAGATTAACAGATTATCCTGATAGGTATATTAATTTCGCAATTTCAACACATTTCACATTAATCATGGGAGTTTTGATGAAATTACATAGAATTTTCAAAAACTGTATCATAATTGCAATAAAATTATATTCACTAATACCATCACGGTATTAGTTAACTGACTTGAATTTTGTTGGGAATTTGACACATTTCAAAGTTTTCTTTTCATCGACACGTCGAAGTTTTTATCTGAGATGAACTTATTGTATTTCTTTATCACTAGGCAATCCATACTCTTTGATTTATTTATTTTGTTACTGACTGAATTGAACAACTTTTGTGATGATCGATGTTAAGAGTTGTATTTTGTTTTTTTCAGTTCTCAACATTGAGAAAAATCATATTGGGAGTATACATAATAGTGATTGTGCTCCTTACAATAGCTCTGATCATCATAACAGCACTGGCTCCAATAGAAACGACCTTTGAAACAATTTTACCATCCAAGAGTATGAACTGAATAACTGCCTGGATGCATTAGGAAAATATCCAACCAGTCATGAGTGGAATTAACGAAAAACGTCACGTTCGTTGGTACTAGAAAGGGTGGGATCATTTGTAATGCTTATTCAAATGAGGTTGACAATGTTTCTTGTTGAATGTTGAATGTTAAACGAAATGCAAGCAAAAAATGTTTGATATTTAAAAATATAAGAATGCTAATTTGTACAGAAAATACATTATTGTGACCTGAAAAAGAAATGAATAAGTTAAATAATAGATGGAATGCTAATATTACACAAATACTTGAAAAATTTAAAGAGAATTGATGAAAAATTTAGAAAGAGGACAATATTTGAAACTCAACTATTTCATGACGTTTCGAATGTTAGTATCCACAGGGATCCTCAGGTAATAACTGTCCTTGTCCTGATACCTGTAGACTATTCAAAAGCCAATTTTCTCTGTTCCACTTAAATGAAAGCATAATTGAAAGGAGAATTCTTAGGAAAATTCATTGCCGAAAGATTATTTTTCATTCAACTACTCACCAAGTACCTAATTTCAATCATAATTTTTATGAAGGCAAAGTTGAATTATGTGTTGTTTCACCGAAACAGGATTTCCCGTACTCGTATATATAT
>WOGR01006934.1:0-12734 GCA_015342045.1 Leptinotarsa lineolata
TTTAAATGACATGTTTCAATTGTTTAAATGTAACATATATATACGAAGCATCATATTTCTACACAAAATAACTACTTAGTTCATGGTGTGCAGATGGAAATTTGCAGTAATTTCAATGTTTATTGCTTTGATTCCGATAGTCACTTCGAAGGATCATATGATATTTTATCAAACTCTAAGATTACTAACTAGTTCAAGTATTTATATTTCCTTTTCTTTTATATATTCCAATATTTTTTGGCATAACTTCGTGAGTTTATTGTAACACATGTTGCTTCTTTCATATTTATGTATTTTCCTTTGAATGAAATGATCTGTTGGGCGATTGAAATATATTTTCAATTTTTTATCTTTCGATCCCTCCTGAGTTTTGAATCACTGATTTGAACATAAAACAAAAAAAAATCTTATTTTCATAATATTAGTTCAGAATCATATTTAGATTAAATCAGAACGAATTTTTCTTATTTTTATAAACGTTTCTCCCAGAATGATTTTTTTCAGCCAACGATTCTTTGAAGAGATTGAAGACTGTCATCAATAATTCTAGTAACTCCAGTGAAGCATTCCTTAAAAACGGCTCGAAAAAATATGGTAAGTTTACTTTCAACTAAAGCCCAGTTTAAATAAACTCAGTCGAAACGGTCTATTACGTAACTTCTCAAAGAAAAACATGTTTTTTATTTAAGTAATACGTATTCATGCAGTATGACATGATTGAATAAGCTATTGTATAATAAAATACGTGTTGCAGGTTTGTAAACTTTTTAGTGAAAATGTTACGTTATGAATTTCTATAAAGAAACTAACGACCATTCCATCACATATACTATTTTTATTCTGTTTATGCATTGCCAAATTATTGATTATAATGAAAGTGGTAAAACTCCAAAATGAGAGAGAACAATGTAAAATGCAAGTTGCGTCGCTAGGAATAATTTTGAATTGAGATTTCATTTTATAAGCTCTTATGGAACTCAGGCTGGAGTTTCCACGTCTTGGGGGCCTGCACTTTGACTGTCACTTCAATGAAATAATAGAATTGTACAGACAGATTAAAGAAAGCGATAGCTGCAGGCTTATATAACCTTGAAATTGTGAGAATTTCAAACTTTTCTGCTTTAAGTGCTAGTAAATATTGGGCAATATGTCTTTCCATTATTTTTTTCGATGCCTATTTAAACGACAAGGAAAAAATTTTTATCATTGTGAAATTTCAATCTTTTTTCTGCAAGTATACGAACTGGGCCTTCTGCCCGTATGTTATAAAACCCTGCTAACGCATTTTCTATTCAATTAGTGGGTTTTTCCGAATGCCCATTTAAAATCTATAAAAAGTGCAGGCCCAGCCAGGCGCTTGGGCTGTACCGCCTGGACTCCGCCTACTACTTATCTGATTGATTGATTTGCCTTGCCAAAATCGTCTCACTCCAGAACGTTGATTTTTCCCATATATTATACCCAAAGCCCAGCCTTTTCTTGTGAAAGCTTAGAACATTTTTGCATAGTAGTTGGCAAGCTGTTCTTGAGTAACCATTGTAGCGAACATTCGCTTTTAAATAAATTTAGAGTATATTAGTGCTCGTATTTTTAATTTGATACAAATTTCATTCCTAGACTTGTACCTACGTAACCGTCCTAATATGAAGTAACTTCACAACTATTATGTACAATTGTCGGTTTTCGAATGAAATATAATTATTGATTTTATTCGTAATATCATAACTCGGTAAACTAATCGAGAGTCAAACAATCCAAGACGTCGTTTTCCAGCTGAAGTTTTCGCCTTTCAAAAACAGGGAAAACCTTGGGGAATAACCTATAGCACAACATTGGTAAGGAAGTCTTTCCTGTCCAAGAAAAGCAGATAGATAGATATAGATACATAGGTATATTCCTTTATTCACTACCTTGTATACAGAACATAAATATTTGTAACAAGTCCACATGCAGGATGTTTATTGATGAGTACATTACATTTAAAAGCTAGAAAATATAGGATCAAAAGTGCACAAGTCATCAGATAAAAAATACGAACAAACAAAGATCTCAAAAATTCAGACGAACACTGATTTAAAAATTCATCTATATTTCATAGATTTCCACCAATATTGCACACTATTATTGTGGCACAGTAGTTCTGTATAATCTGCATATGAAAATCCGATACTGAATTAGTTAATAATACAATTTTCTATGAAAACTTCAATATCGATAATGATTCGGAAGAAGAATCTGACTCTATAAACAATAAAATGCCATTCCATATTCAAATATCGGATTTGAAGTACTACAAAGGCTGCGAGCTTATTCTTCACAGTCACCTTCACAAAATAAATTGACAAATGTGTATTGTGTATCCACGAATTCTCTAACTGCTTGCAAAATTTGTTCATGTTTGCTCAAAAAGTTTCAATACTCATAAAATTGAAGATAATCCAAAAATTTCAACAATAATAGTGGAGAAAAATTTGAATTGAACATCACGATATCGACTAATTGTTATGCCAAAATTACTGATAAACATTAAAATTATGAGGACAACTTCAAAAAACAATTACTTTCGAAAGTTTCTGATGATGATATAACAGCAGCTATTAGATTTCTCTGTACTACTCCTGAATTTAATGCTGCCAGATTGGAAGAATTACGGAGTAAACATCCTTCTTCTCAAAGTATGTACATATGTACAATTTCGGATAGTTTACAACTTCTCTGAAAGTTACGAGCGTCGACGTTGTCAGAGCGGACAGATCTTTCCGACTTGGTACACCACTGTACGTTCAATACTTTTGGAAATGTGCATTTGTGGATGCATTAGATAATGGGTTGATCTTCCGTTTTATTGTTGAATATTTATCTCGTCATTGTGCCATAAATAATCCAGAAGGGCATTGACTTCAGTAAAATTCTTACAATTTTGGAACCCATAGGTATAGTCTATCCGAAGTCAACCCGAACAGCTAAATAATAAACTGACGTACTGAGTCTGATAACCTTACTAGTTGATACCATATAAAACCTCCCACATGAAAATAATGATTAGACCTTGTATTATACCACGCCGCCCATTCCATACAAAGAAACTGCCGACGTTCGGTAATTATTTAGTTTTTACGCCATTCGAATTGACTTCTAATATACCATACAAGGAAAACGACCGGAAAACGGCCGAATGCTATGACACTTGCTCCATGGAAAGAAGGTAAATCAGTTATTTGGCATTTTACTCATGTAGATCAACCATTCAATCAATTTATTTAGCTCCAGAAAAAATACAATGGAATCGTACGATGTGTACAAAACTGAATTAAATTAAGTTTAATCAAAGGTAAATTCGTATGATTTCTCCTGATACAGTCTAAAATAAATGTATTCATATACAATACAATACAATACAATGTATACAGCGTATGTCGCCTGTTTTGTGCTTTTTCTACCCCACTTGAAGAAGTAATAAACTTCCGTAATAATATTATTATATGCATATAACAGCAGTGGTAGATAATGAAAAATGTAAACGAAAACAAAGAATACAAATTTAGAAAACAAAAATAATAATAAAAAACTGGTAATAATAATGATGGTGATAATGCAGAGGAAGGGGTAGCGATTGGCAAGGCAGGTGAGTCTTCAAATCTTTCGTTTTTTTTGAATAATTTGAATGTTATTGGGTTCTCTTGAATGTGTTGCTTGAAGGTCGGTTTAAATTTACTTATTTTTTTTCATCTTTTCCAGGTGTGTTGGGAGAAGGTGCTAAATAATACGCATTTATATTTCAACTGGTTTATTTACAATTCCATATCCGAGTATACATGTTATGTGGTATTCACTGAATTCCACTTTTTACAAATAAACTTTATTGGATACAAATTTGATACACAATAAAGAGATTACAATAAACAAGATTCGACTGACGTGGATAGTGAAGTTAGTTCAAGAATGTTGCGTTCTCTTGTTGTCCCATATTTATAGAATCAGGAATTGCTGATGTAGATGTGCGTCTCTTTGAATGTTCTAGAAAAGCCTTGGAAATGTGCTGGATATGCTGAGGCATTTCCTGGGTAACTGCGTAGTGGCTGATGCAATACTTTGTTATTATGGTGCGATCCATAGACAAAGGGTGCACTGATTTTTCTAATATAACATACATAAGACATAAGGACAACATAAAAAGTATTTTAAGAAATATGGATAAATGAAATAAGCCAGGAGCGTATCTAGAATTTACATGACAGAAGGTTGTTCAGTTTGGATCCAAAAAGATAACGAATTTTTGTGTATGACTTTTTTTAAAAAGCGGAATTTTGATATGCAAGTTTTCGACTGATCTTGTTGTTTTCTGAGCGATAAAACTAAATTTCTGGATACTCAAGAACATCCATATCAAACGGTGGTAGCTGTATAAGGATCTAATGTTGAGTGTTTTGGTTTCCCTGTATAGTTGCTCCGTTGGGAAACGTTCTATTTCTTCTGAATGTAATTTTCTTTAATGTGTTGGGTTGTTTTTAGGCATTATTGAATACTCCTTCCCACACAATAATACAATATCTGAGGACATATTCTGCCAAGGTATTATATAAAATTAATATATTTTTTCGAGAGAGTATTTCTCTAAGGGTGTAGAATTTGAGCATGGGAAATGTGTTCTTCCCACCTCAGATGTTGGTCAATAACTATGCCCAGATATTTTATGGAAGTTGCTTTTTTATTCTTGAGCAGTTGTATGTCGTATTTTTAGTGCAGGTGGCATGTGTATTCTGAGTTTGTTGGTAGGGGTTTGGTCATCAGAGTTTAATGAAAAGCACATGAATTCTGCCTTTTTTATATTAATACTTAGTAGGCTATTGGAGCTCGATTGGAGATATTGTGCCAACTTTCATCTCTAAATATTAGCGACGTGTTATCAGCGTAACAAATGATATGGCTATTAAAATTTTATATTTGGGATATAGCGTCAATGTATACAAGGAAAAAAACTGGGCCCAAAATTGTTTCCTGTGGTACATCAATAGATATATTTGATGGCCCACTGAGTTTGTCCCCGATTTTAACTTTTTGTGTTCGTTGTTAAAAATAGTTCCGCAACAAGTCCAATGCATGGCCTCGAGTTCCGTATGTATAGAGAGTGTTCAATAGAATCTAATGTGAGATGGTATCAATAGCTAAGTCAATGAATACCGCTAGGCATTCTGATGATTTATCCAAGGCTTCAACTGTTTGACCTATAAAATCTATTATGGCATTTTCTGTGGAATTGCTGATGAAACCAAATTGTCTTTCAGTTAGTACATGATATCTATTGAAAAATTCAATAAGTCGTTTTTTGAGGAATTTTTCAAAAATGTTTGAAAAAGTAGGTATTGATAACAGAGATGGGACGATGACTATTCATTTCATTTCGATTTCCAGATTTAAAGACGGGGGTGACTCCGGATTCTTTCCATCGGTGAGGTATATTTGAGTTTTTAAAAGACAAATGCTAATGGTTTCAATTTCTAGGGGTGAATATTTTTAATGAAGGTTGTTGTTATGCCATCTGGACCCGGAGAACAATTATTTTTGAGTTCTGAAATGAATATTACTACCTTGTTTTCATCAATAGGTTCGAGAAATAAGGTCGCCGTCACTGAAGGTTCTTTCAAAAAATTCTGTGGTAAATTACATTTATCAATTCCTTTTGCCATATCCAATCCTATTTTTGTGAAAAATTCATTGAAGAAATCAGCTTTTTCTTTATTATTTACTGTAGGTTCGCTGTTCCCTTTAATAATAGTGGTATTTTCTATATGATTTTCATTGGATTCGGTATTAGAAACCTCCTATATTATTTTCCACGTCTGTTTTCAATTGCCCGCATCATCAAGCTTGTTTTTTTAATATTGATTTTTTGTTCGTTTGAGTAAATTATTAAGATACATCAGCAACTTGCTTTCTGCCACTTCTGCGAAAGTCGATGCTGCTGCCTCATTAGAAGAAAGTTCCAAACTACGAAAATATCAGAATTTGGGTAATGATAAAAAATTTCGCCAAATAGCTGTTGAAATTTTCGGTGTTTTTGGCTCTGAAGCATTATTTTTTATCAATGGAATTGGTAAAGCCACGATTCAAGAGCCATATCTTTGCTCACCAAAAAATTAGTTTATTTTCCCAAATTAGAAATGCGGCTTCATTTATTGGTACTCTTCCTGAATGTAACGAATTGGAATTTCATTATGAATTTTCTGAATCTGTGAAATCTATTACTTTTGACTGTATAAATAGTTTTGAAATACCAAAAATGATACAAGTAATATTGTAGCATTTGATTTATTAATTTTATAAATCAACATATAAAGAATAAATAACGTTTACAAAATAGAGTTCGAATCAGCAGATAGTAGGTTAGTAGGTTGTTCCAGAGCACATCTAGGTATATGTCGATATACGATTACCATGGATTTTTCGCCTCCTGATCTGCTCCTCTCGGGAATTCGACTGAGCTGCCTTATCCATCTCTCCTACTTGTAAACGTATATAGCGAAGAGTGGGAGTAGTGTGGAGCGCTACCACGACCACAACCGAATCATATAAAAGACGAGTTGCGATCGTCAATTGAACACCCATTTGTCCTTCTGCCAAAAAACAGCTGAAAGGGTAAGGGAGCTAGGCTCCACCCTGATCTAAATCAAGATGACTATCGACTGAACGTCACTCCCCATTTGTCCCTCTGACTAAAACCAGCCGAAAAGGCAAGGGAGCTAGGCTCCAATCTGTTTAAAACCAAGACGACTATCGTGTGAACTTCACTCATTTTATGAGAGCACCTCAATATGAATTCTGAAAAAATCGCCGCTGTATTAGCTAGGATATCACTTGATGAAAATAATTGGACGGTTGATGAGTCATTGAATGGGGGAGGAATGGCCCCAACATGGAGGGAATTGTGGAAGAGGAAGTTGAGATTATTGGAGACGAGGCAGATAATGAAGCCGACGAAGATGCTGATATCTTGGAGCATGTGGAAGGAGATATCCTAAATTATGAGGGTGACCTGAGTGATGAAGGTATTGTGGCTGATTCATCTGAAGAAGATGGGGCCTTAATAATCGGTGTCCGATGGCTCAACGTCACCGACACATTGAAAGATCAACTGAATCTGTATTTTGTGACAGATGTGCACGTACGCAATCAGAACGATTGCTGGCGGAATCCAAAAATTATGTTGGCCATAGGCGGCCATTCGCGAATCAGTTCAATTCGCAGGTTGTAGACGCCTTAGAAGTTGGGGAAATAAAGATTACTCCTAATTTCAGATAACAACGCAGATTCTATCATCACTCATTAGTATTATTACTCTCGGATATCATCCGTCACATACATATGAAGTAAAGTACACTATAATTACGAGTCTATCTTCTCCATGAACCATCATCAATTGGTTCTCTTTGCATGCAACTCATAAAAAAATTTATAATTTTTTTATCACACTGATTGTTGAATACCTTCATCATTGATTTTTTAAATACAGATATGAAAAATCAGATTTTTTTCAAGTCAGAATTTATTTATTTCAATTAAAAAAAATTCAAACACACTAATTGTTAATTACTTTCATTATTAATTTTTCAAATACAGATTTAACATTTTGAACTCAGTTTTGTACTATAAATATAGTTTATTTTACACGCTAGATATGACTAGAACATGACTGGATTCAAAGAATAAATACTGCTTCAACCACACAGTATCCCGTGTACAGCAACCAGAGTATATTTATTCAAATATGACAAATTATTTACAAAAGTTTTAATCAGATTTCAGTATGTATACTCCGAAGGAATGAGCGATTATCCTATGAGGATAGGATGGTTGTCGTCGTCTGCGTAATTGTGAAATGATTCGGGAATGATGGGATGTAGGGAGGAGTAGACACTGCCCCAACCACGCAGTATCTTGTGTACACTAACCAAGGAAAGGATTAGGAATAAAATCAGTCTATGAGGATAGGAGATGGTGGTGGACTATCCTCAATGAGGATTGGTGGGTCAGGAGGATCTTATCGTCGGAATCATCATCATCACTCTCCCTAGGAAATAGGTCCCACACTACGATGGGTCGTCATAGTCCACCTCGTCATCGTCTCACAGGCCATTATACAGGTCAGTATTCGAATCAGGATCTGCGTTGGGATCCAGGTACCCGTCGTCGGAGAGGTCCGCCTCATCGGTACCAGTAACGTGCAGCACCTGCAGTCTGAAACTAGGCCATTCTCCGGGCTGTTCGTACTGATGAGGCTCAGTGGTGAAATGTACCCCATCTTCTCCGACGGCCCAGTTGTTAGGTGACCTTCTGGGCTGCAAAAATACGTAGGGCTCAGTCGTGGAATCTGCTTCCAGGTAAGTTATTGCCATGTTGAAGATAGCTGGATAACTGAATATTTAATCGGATACTCTCCACTCGCATACTTTCGAGAGGGAGTGGAAAGGAGTAGGGATGAAGTGAGGCGGAGTGAAATGAAGTTTTCTTGAGTGAGGGTGAAATGAAATGAAGTGTTTACAAGATATGTCCCAATTGGTATTTTTTCCGGAATGGAAAGAAGGAAGCGGGATAGACACTGCCCCAAACAGGCAGTGCCATTCGTGTACCAACCAACTCACGTGTACTCCATGGAAAAAGGGATCTGAGGAAGAAAAATGAATGGTGGTTATGTCCCACGTCGTCAACTCCCTTCTTGATCCGCTCCTGTAGAGCCATCACACAGTCGCTCATTTCGTCGACCTCGAAGCGGTACGAATTCGTTGAATCACCCTCAATACGGTACTCCTCTCCGACTCCGGCGATGTCCCGACTCTCCCATTCGATGCTGATTTCCACCTCTGCTAGTTCAGCCAGCAAACGCCGTTTCTTTGCCTTCCTGATATTCTGCTGAGTTTGAACACGTCCTCGACTGAGTTGTAGCTTCTCTGCGACATCGGTAACTCCACCTTGCTGCCAGAGGGTTGGGCGGAAGTTGCCTCCTGAACATTTGGCACAGGCATCAGAGGTACTATGGAGCTGGCTTTTGGCTGTTTATGCGGCCCGGCTGTTCTCTCTCAAAATATCATGGTGGCTGGCTCAATATTAGACGCAATAGTTGACACCTGCGACGCCGTCGGTGGTATTCGACTTAGAAAGAGCCCGTCAGAGGATCGAAATCATCGGCGGCCGCCGATAAGGACTCGTTTCATGCCATATTATCATATTTTTCTGCAGCTCCGACCGCTTTGGTTTCACCTGCTTCGACTTAGCGGCGGACCCCCTCTCCTTAGACGATTTGGGGCAGCAAACTCATCATCACCACCACTTGCTGACACTCTCCGACCCCTCCTCCACATCTTTGCCAGTGCTCCCCGTTTCAGAAGAAAGGGTGGTTGAAGAAACTACCTCAATCCAGCTACATCCGGGTCTTGGAGCCGTCACCAATACAGCTTCTTCAGGAAGGAGGCTTGGCAAGGGTCCTACTTAGAATTCCGTTAGGAAGTCCATGATATCCTCCGGAAGCACTGATCGCTATACCACCACGTCTTACAGGTTGTTCACCTTACCCTCCACGGATTTACCGGCATCAATAAAAGAAGACATACTCCACACTAGAAATTCACAAAATAAATAAAATGTAACATGATGATAAACATTGATAATATACTTACAGTTTCGATTCGAAGAAGATGAAGACAGCTAGAGATACAACTCAATTCGGTAGATGTTCGAAGGCTGGTAGAAACAGTTCGAATGATGATAGCTACCTAGCAGTCTCATTTCTGATACCCAAGCCATTTCTCCTCAACCTTCTTTCACTCACCACCTCCACTTTACCTGATACGGAGACTGAAGATGCTCCTCCCAAACCATATTTTCAAAGTTTTGCTAGCAACAATCCATGGTCCATATAGTCACAAGCTCGCGAGAATTCGATAAAAAGACCTGATACGCATTTTTTATATCATCGAGAGATCTGATTACTTTTTTGAAAGTACTTCTGTTTTCATGATACTTTGTTGAGCTATAGAAAAAATTACTCTGTTGATTGCTCATGTTCAGAAATATTCTATGAAACACTTCATGCTCTATAATTATTGATCATCCTTCTTGAAAATTTGAGAGCCTTTTGCTAATTTCTGTTTTGTCTGGAAAGCTTTTTTAGATTAATGTTTCAGAAATATCAAAAGTTTAAAATGTTCGCCACTGAATGATATTGACAATCAGATGGATACATGATCTACATCACTAGATCATATCTGATGGAATCGGCTGATATTTGATGAACATTCATAACATATTCAAGAAAAACTTCATTGTAACATTTCCACTACACCGTGTAGTGAAAACTCTACTGGATCATGTATTTCATTGACAGGGAATTTCAGTCGAGTCCATTTCAGACACCGGAGACATACATAAAGTAGATGTATTTCCTCATGGTCCGGCAATGGTGAAAATAGTAAAAACTACGGCCTCTGTAAAGTTTTTGATGAATATATTTGTCGAATCACTGTCTGCAAAAGGAATTGCATGTATAATAATTTCACTGCAATTCACTGCCATTTTTTGTAATAGCAGATTTTTTTTGGATAACAGTTCAAAATGTGGTAATTATTTAGGAAAAAATTCAATATACCATGTTACGGCATTAATGAATATATACATTAATTCACTTTTCGAAAGTAGATGGCACCAATATATCGATTTTGTTTCAGGGTCTTTTGGTGAGTTTTCAATATTTGTAGACTATCTTCAAGTATTCTATGTGTTCACTTCGTTTTTGCTACCGAATGAATCACTTGAAACAATGTAAAAAGATTCATTTAGTGTTAAACAGAATCATTTATTGTCGAGGTAGAAAAGATTCTAATTATATGAATTTAGTTCAAAATTTGTTTATATCAGGAGAATATATTACAGTATTTTTCCAGGTGCTAACATAATGTGCAGTTCGACTCCAGCAATTTCATGTAAAAATGAACTTCTGTTATCTTACCTGTGAGTAAAACTTATTCTTTTATTCAAATGTGATTGGCGATTAGGATTGAAAATAATCCATAGGACATTAGTAAGAATACTTCACATATTTATCAAATATAATAATTTGTGATAGTATTGTTATATCTATGTGGGTTTTTAATGATGAAAGGTGGTACGCTTGATCAATTCATCAATGTTCAACGTCTTTGATTCCAGTTTAAATACGATATTTCATCTCATTGAAAGTATCTAGAAGAAGTAACACCGCTAGAAAACAATTTTGAATGAATGAGATGAAAAATACATTCTTTGGGCAGATTGCGAGCGCCTTTGAAATGTCAGTCTAACAAAAACACCCTTTCCCAAATCAGAACTACAACCTTGTCTCTCGTCGCGCGTTTCGCTAAGCAAAGTATCATTATCAAGAGATGGTAAAAACTCACAACCAAATCAGTATGATTTCCTGATGATGCTCACCTGGTAAGCAAAACACACTTCGAGAGACAGTGTTTTTCTTCTGGAGTGAAAAAAGTATTTTATTCAGAAACAATGATTCATTTTTAATTTTTACAGAAATTTATCTGAAAATCACCTAAGGAATATACCAGTGGAAGTTTTGGTTAATCAAGTCAAACTGAAGATTCTGTAAGTGAATACTACACATGTACTGTATTTTTATATGGATGACTCTCATACTAAGTGAGCGTCAACCTGTTGTTTCTGGCTGCCTTTATTTTTCGAAATGTATTCGATCGTTTCACTCTTTTCTTTCAAAAAATTCTTCTCTTTAATTTTAGTATCAAGTAAATTCAAAATTACTAAAGACGAATGCCTATCCGAACATTATGAATACTGTGTCATTAGCCATAGCCCTTTTTTGTAATGATAATCATTATTCAACATGACTTGGAATAACGTATAATGAATGAATGGATGTCAATTCAAATATCTTTTTCCTCAGGAATAGGAGAATGTAATATAATATCCGTATTTTGAGTATATGAGTTTCTACTGAATGCTAAGAGATTACTCATGATGTTTTCATGATCCCGTAATTGAAAAATACGTTACAGAGTTCGTTTCGTTCGTCTGCTTTATTTGTGTGGAATTTTGTCGTTGCTAACTCATTTATCAACAAAATGGATATCTCTGTGAGTTGCTCCATTCGTGGAAATCTACTAGAAACATTGCCAAAAATTACTCTATAAATTCATACATTGCTCATAGTGAAACATTTGGTGATAATGAACACAAACTTATAGAGAATCAAACTGAAATTAAAATTCATCGAAACTGTCGGGACAATTATTATTATTCTGCCAAACGTATTCTTACCTGAACCTTTAACATCTCGTTCTTTGCCATGTGGTTCTACAAGTTTTAGTTTCACACAACTGTGTCTCTTCTGTGACAAACCATGGCAAGGAAAAAGACGTGAAGAAAAATGTTTGGTTCAATCAGACGATTTAAAAGCAAAATTAATCGAAGTTTATGAGGGTAGGAATGATCCTACAGGTGCAAAAATTATCAATCGTATATCAAGTGTAGAGTCGATTACATGCAATCGGTCAAAATGAAGACGACATTGATAATTATCAAGATTATCCAATGGGTGATGAAGAGTACTGCCAACCAATACTAGAAGACGACAATGAGGGAGTTCAAGAAACATAATGACAAGAAAATATAGCAGAAACCGCAGATGATGAGCCGCCGGCACAAAAACGATCCAAGAGTTTAACTGTATGAAT
>WOGR01006935.1:0-12732 GCA_015342045.1 Leptinotarsa lineolata
CACAAGTGCACGGTATACGATAGACCCCTGCTGCTGATAATGGGTCTCTTTTGTCTTCAGCCGACCTGAGCCTCAGGCCTAAAAGCTAGTCAGCGGATAGCAAGCCATGATGGTTAAACCTCTGAAGAAGCTAGCCACTCGCGCCATCGAAACGTCAGGAAAAAATTCAAAAAATCTACCGCTTTCAAACTCGGAAAACAGTGACACTGAACTTGCTAACAATTTACACGTTGCTCGTTGGAACTCAAGAGCTTCCAACGCCGCTGTATCAGCTATAATGATTTTGTGATCCCTCAGAGAGGTACTAGTAAAATATAGTCATCTCCTCAAAATATCTGAAAACAATGTCCCACTTCTGATTTTTTATTGAGTCCAATCTGCAAAATTTACCTCGCTATTCCAAGATTGCCATACGACTGCGCCTCCACAGCACAATCTTGAAGTTCTTGAGCCCGCTCTAATTGTTCCTGATAGCATTTAACTGCATGTGTGTAATTGCCTAATGCCATATGAACAGCTCCTAAATGTCCATGTGCTCTACATTCACCCGACAGTTCCGACATTTCCTGACGTAGTGTCAATTCCTGAGTATGGTAGCCTGAAGAATTAAATTTAGCGAACATCCTACCTCTTTATGAGTTCAAATTGAAACTAACCTAGAGCTTTATCGAATCTCTTTAGCAGTCTATGTGCAATGCCCAGAGCTCCACAAGCAGCTGCCTCCATTCCCCTATCTCTATTACTTCTTGCTAAAGCTAATTGTCTATGATACATCTTAACAGCTTCTTCTATCTCTTCCATTTTTATCAGGACATCGCCCATATTACCCATGGCTCGGAATTTACCTTGAAAAAATATTGACAATGTATGAATTTCCAACAATTTTGGGCAGCGTTCGTCAGTTGCATACCAGGTGTGTTATTTGTCATGTGGGCGATAGCTAAGAAATATTTCTGACATTCCAAAGATGTATCTAGCTGACCCAGAGCTAAATGAGCTAGACCCAAGTTGCAATATGCCCTTCCCATATTCATTTTGTCCTGCAGATCTTTGGCTAGAGCTAAGTCTTGATCATAGTAACGCACTGCTTCCCTGTAGTTTCCTATACAATAATGTGCATAACCTAAAAAGTATATCAGTCAGATGGGTTGTTCTCATCAGTAATAGGTCACTTGCGTATACCTAAAAAGTGGCATGCCTTTGCTTCACCTTCCACATCAGAAAGTTCTTGCGACAACATCAAATAATGCTCGTAGTAAGGTATGGCCTCAGCGAATTCTGATCTCGAGCTCAAACAGTTAGCAAGGTTCAATAGGGCGCACGCCTCACCAGCTGTATCTTTCAGTTCTCTAGCAATCCCTACGGAAGATAATATGAACTCATCTGAATCTTCTAAAATCAATCACCTCATACCTAGATGAGCCCTATAATGTAATAATGCCATGTCATGTGCTCCTAACGCCTGGTAAGCTACAGCTAAATTGCCATGGGTACTGGCTTCGGAACTTCTATCATGCACCTCTTTGCTGATGGTCAATTCTTGCTTGTGGTACTTGATCGCCGATTCGTAGAACCCAGCAGCAGAGTAGGCATTGCCAATGTTACCATAGGCTCTGCCCATTCCAGCTCGATCCTGAAGGTTCCGAGCTATTGCAAGGTGAGCTTGGTGAAGTTTAAGTGCAGCATCGTATTCACCTGTTAGGATTGAAGTTATTTTATACTTTCATCTTTATTTTTCTTCACTATATAATTCACTTGAAATTTTTTCAACAGGCATAATTTTTTATAAAAAACAAATCCAGTTTATTCAGCTGTCAATGAAGTTTATTGAAATAACGAAAAAATCTCCATATTATTTCGAGTATAAAAACCAGTTCTGGAATTTCGACGACTATGAGAGGAAAAGGTCAATAAACTGAGAAACCAGATGAGAACACATTTTTTTGGAGTCTGTGAAAAAAATTCAAACTTTCTAAATCAGAACCGAAAAACTTTGACGGAAATGTTATAAACAGGCTATGTTTTTGTAGTCAGTTCAGAAAGATCCATGAAGACGACGAGACTGACGCCGACGACAAATTCCAGTATCTACTATAGTCCATGAAACCAGGATCACCAGCACCAGTAAAGTTTTCTGCCATTGGAAAAGACCTACGAAAAAGCAGTCAACCAGTTGAAGACCAGGTTTGCGGGAAATAAATCTCGCATTGTTAAACTGGGAGTTCCCCAAGGCTCGATTCTTGGACCTTTGTTATTTTTAATTTATGCTGGTGACCTCATTAACTTCCTTCTTGACATCTCCAAAGTCCAAGTAATATCATATGCTGATGATACAAACCTACTCATAATGGGTGACGATACAACTGAACTTGTGAAAACATCAGAAATGGTATACAATAAAGTAATGGAGTGGTCCGAAGAAAATATTCTGACGGTAAACGTGTCTAAAACCTCTCTGATGAAATTTACTTTGAGGGGAACTATGGAACAGTTTCAAATTTTTAAGAACAATGACATGAAGGTATATGCTAGTGAAACGACTAAGAGGCTTTTGAGCGACTAAAGATTTCAACTGTGACAGGCTTGTATCTGTATGAATTGTGTATATATGTATATAAACATAAAGATGAATTTTTCAATAGAACAGATCATCAATATGGCACTAGATTCAGAAATCTCCTTGTGCCTGCTTTGCATAGAACTAACCTATACCAAAAAAGTCATTTATATTTGGGATGCAAAGTTTTTAACCACCTCGATGTCTCTATCCAAACATCTCCAAATATTAATATTTTTAAATCCAGACTTGAAGCATTACTTATTGAGAAAAACTGTACAGTATTAGTGAATTTATGACATAATACTATATTTCATAAGGATGTTTCTTTTTGACAATGAAATTTTATATTTGTGCTGTTTTCTCAAATAACATTCTATGGTTATTTGGAATTTTTTCGCTCTTTTTGGGAATAGGTTCAACTCACTCGAACAGTTTTCGTACAAGAAGAAAAAGCAAGTTGAAGAGTCTTTAGAACTGTGGTGAACTTTCATTGGTGCATTTTTCAAAACAATGACAGGTGCTTCATCAAGACCAGAAGCTACTTGATGTTGTGTCATTTCAGTATTCGTCAACTTTGGACTGTACAGTAAAGAGAGAAGGAGGTGACGCAACTATAAACAGAATTTTGAGTTTTCTGGTCCTTCCTCTATATGCCCGGGACTCTAAAATAGACAATCTTATCGTTAACGATATCCCCATCAAAGACTCGCATTTGAATAATCTAATTAGCATGGTGTTTTCCAGAACGTTTTATTTCGATTTGTGAAAAAACAGTCCAGGATATACTATGCTATATATTAATTTGGACTTTCCTTTGATGCAATTCCAAGTTGACAACTAGGTGACTGCAGTATTAAACGCCTACATAAAAATACCTGAAGAAATTGTTAAAACCTTCAAAGTGTTTACTACCATGAAATTCCTGAAGAATTATGAGAGATCTTAAGACGTGTAGGTATTCAAAAACCCAACTCGATTTTGATCTGGTAGATTAATAGTAACGAAAAAATATCTATGATATGGTAATATCATAATATGATAATATGAATTCAGTGAACTAATTTCTAGAGAAGATGAAAATGGCAGAAGTAAAAACTTACTTGATATCGAAAATAGTTCATGACACTGCTGAATCTGTCAGGATGAAAATATTGCGTTGTGGAGATGTAATCGTATTTTTAAATGAACTTCAATTCTTCCAAAAGTCTTACTTATTTATGGGAGACGAGTATGAACTTTTCCTGTACATTTTTCGACTTTTTTCACGAAAAATTTGTTATGAAAGTGATATGAATGTGACACAGATGATTTTGCAATTGAGTGATGGGCAACTGACAGATTTGTTTTGGTTTTGACAATTGATACTTTACAGGTTAGTATTTTAAAAAATGATCTCTCCTAACGCGATGCAAAAAAAAATCGAATAAGTTGTACGATCTAAACCTATTTACATAGTCATTATGCACAATTAAAGGCAGCTTGTTACAGAAATTGTATAATTCTTAGAAATGGTCTCACATTATCATAATTATCCATACAGACCTAATTTATTTCCAATTATAATTCCTGAAACAAGTACTAAGGTCTAATTTATGTATTTATTTTTTGTTCCGGGAACTAGCAATGTAAATTATAATTTTCATTGAATTAATGATTGATTATTTCAGTAGCAGTAAACGAATGAATCGTTTTAATTTGGTGATGCATCAGTTGAAAAAGTTGAGTTCGACACTAGAATAATCTTATTTTATTCTATTTTGATTTATCATGTTATTCCGGGACATCGAAACTGATAAAAGTGTCCACTTGGTTTTTTCAGCCATATTTTTCACGTTCTATTTTGAAACTTCTTGAGGCTATCACCTAAATGTTTCACTGCGTATGATAATCAAGATGTACGGAATCATAATCTGCTCTGATTATTTTCCTTCATAGATGCACCGTTGTTTCCTTTCTCTTTATCTATCTAAATGGATCTCCGTTTTTACCTTTCTGGCCATTCAGATATCAGAGTTCTCCTTTTAAATCTATCAGGCCATTCACCGGTATTTGCAAATGAATATTTTTTTAATTTTATGAATGGAACTTTTGTAACAACGGAGCCTTCCCAAGGTAATTTATTTCTTCTATCGTGTGAACAGGTATACTCGCCTTGCACTATGCATTCTATTACAAACAATGCTTCTTTTATAAATATTACTGTCAAATTAAATTACAATCATATATTCAACTCTTATGTAACAATTTATTGTTACATATGGAAATGAATATTTCTACTGACGTTAAATAATTCATTTTGTAATGACGAATTTTTGATTTTCTTCAAATTTTCGTGATGACAGACTTTTAAGCACACATAATAAATATGATTTTTTTTTATTCCAGTCAGATCATATTTACATGATATTGGAACAGTCAAGTAGTAAAACAGCACATATTGTGTATATATATAAAATCAGATAAAAAGTCAATATTGGAACTATTGAAGTTAATAATAATACCCAGGACATCGGAGTGTCATAACTCACGTTATCTTTTTTCTCATGAATTCTGATGTCATAGTAACATTCATTGCATTCATTTCTTTTGAAAAGATTGACGTTGTCTTCCAATCTTATACAGGCAGGCAGATGATTCAGAAATTTTCTCATAGAGACTTGTTCCATGTTTAGGAGGCCTAATAAGTTTCGAGCATTGAGTTGGGTAGTCATGATAATTAGAATTGAGAGTAAAGTTATGATAATTACTCTTTGTATATAGAATGCATTTGTAGATGTAAATAGAGTAGAATGTGAGAATTCCATGTTCTTCGAAACGATTACATGTTTCTCTATAGTCTAGGTTGAACATTAATCGTATAATGCTCTTTTGAGAAACGACAACCCTGGATGCTCTTACTGTACCACCCCAAAGAATAATATTATAAGAAATGTGGGAATAAACAATAGAATAGTAAATGCTGATCAACTGACTCGTCAAAAAATATTTTTAAATTGCAACATAGGAACGTAACTAATATTCAATTTCTTGCAAATGTGATTGACATTGCTATTCCATTCCATATTATTGTCCATAAAATACCTAGAAATTTGGTGGATTTTGCGAAAGGGACTTCACTATCATTTACTGAGATTCTTTTATTCTCAGATATTTCATTTCTGGTGAAAAAATGCATACAAACTGTTTTAGCAGAATTCACCACCAGAGAATTTCTCCCACACCACGTGGTGGACTCCTTTACCAATATGTTCATTTTTGTAATGAGCTCTTCAGACGTTTCTGCTTCAGTTACCAAAGTGGTATCATCAGCATATAGAATTAGGTGTTTAGTGCTGACGTATTTGGGAAGATCATTTACATATAGCAGAAGAATTAGCGGACTAAGAATCATTCCTTGAGGTACACCAGCCTCCACATAATGTGGAAGAGATCTCTGAATGCCAATTCTTAAAATACTTTTTCTGACCTCAAGATAGGCCAGTCTCGAAAGAAATTAGCCACGGTTTATTAATTGTAATATGAGTGTTGATTGAGTCGAAAGCTTTCGACAGATCAAAAAATAGGACACCTACATACTTTTTTATATATAATGAAGAATGAATATTATTGAAAGGCGCAATAGTTGCACTCTCTGTTGATTTCCCCGGCAGAAAAACATTTTGGTGTTCTTTTATGACATTATATTTTGAGAGAAAGGAAAGCATTTGCGTATAACTGCATTTTTCGATTAATTTACATAATACACACTGTACCGTAATTGGGCGAAAATTGAAAAATTGATTATATCTGCTATAATCTCAGATTATATGGAGAGCAACTTGACCGTAAGTATTTCTCAATTGAATTGAATGGGATATATTTTGAAGGGAGAATAGTTATTGGGTAAAAAAGCTTTTCGTCTACACATCTTTGCAAAGAGTTTTTTTTGAAACTTTACCCCAATTTTTTTGTATAAAGATGGAGAGGGGAAACCCAAAAAGATTTTCTCTTGAATTAATTTAAAAAAAAAATCTGAAATTTGCAAAATGCATAAAAACTGAATAATTCTGGTATATTGGTGGAAAACAATCTTATTTAGTGTTTTCCAAAGGAAACGTATATATTCCAACGAATTTTCGACAAAAAATATTCAAGAAAAATGCTGTGATAGGTATTTGTAAATTGCACCAACCCCATCAAGTGGTTGAGTACTCACTGTAATAATTGATTGATTCGATTTTTATGTTTTATAAAAATCAGTTGACGATAACGGACCTGTTCGTCATTGCAACTTGTTTTTTACTTATGTTAAACACAATTTAGTGGATCTAGTCAATCATTTTCTGCGATCTAAAAATGAAAAATAAGAACTGCGAAGCCGAAAGAACGAATATATTTTAATGACGACTGTGTTTGGAAATTGAAGTCGTGCGCATGAATAAGTTCATATTTTGTTCAATGAGATTCGCCTAAACCGTGCTCCAATATCGCAATCAATATCGGACATTAGAGAGAACAAAATTCTAGCTGGTTAGCCATGGTAGATTAAAAGTATCAATGTTTCGTTTGCTACTATGATAGACATCTTTAGTGGCATATGCGTTGACCGCGGGGACGAAGGCAGTCGAAATCTTGATATACTACTGTCGCCCTCGTAGTCAACGCATATACTACTCAAGATGTCTTCTGCAGTAGCAAACAAAACGTTTTTTACGACCAGGCAGTCATTGCTATGACACTCAATGAAAAAATGTCTATCAATGAATTCTTACTTAAATTATCAAGTTTGACGAAATTCGTAAAAGGTATCTCTACATTCGATACATTTTTGAATATTGATATCAAAGAAATCTAAAATATCTCTTGTGGCTCTTGCGAATATACTGATCACTTTAAAATCGAAGTGGAAAAAGAACCTCGGTTTCGACGGGAGCTTATTGAATTGGAGATTCGAGCCTATATTTGTTGAACAGAAATGACATGATATATGTACAACAATACAAAGCAGGCTCTAAAAAAACAGAAAACTCCTAACTGATGGCACACAAAATTTTATATTTTAGAAAAAATTAATTTGAAATATTTACTTCAGTTTTAACAACACTTAGAAATTAACCCTTCGTTATCTTTACTTTATTATATTCACTCAAAGAAACATATTTTTTATATTTATATTCAATACTCTAAAATGAAATCTGTTCGAATTGTTTGCCCTGAGCCTAGTAGAGAAAAAATATAAATAAAATGCGGGATATTCCTAGGCTATATATTTCTGATGAAATCAACTTTTCTAACCTGATACTGGCTGAGCCTACTGCCTACTTCAAATTATGTGTTTGAAGTTGGTACCATTCAACTTTAGCAGTTAGTTGCTCGTTGCTGTATTTTATTTGAAAAAATCCGAGAAGTACTTTCCTGTACCTTTTATAGCACGATTGTAGTACTATTTTTGTTCATTCCATGCTATTCTGGAGGATTTTCTTCGATTCTGTGGTACTAGTGGTAGTAGAACTAATTTTTGCTTCACAAAAAATTCACAAATTCGAATAGTGGCCACTTTTCACAAATTACTTTCAAACAAAATTATACTACTTTTTTTCTATCACTCGACAAGTAAAATACCTCGACTTGTAGTATGTCGGCAGGATAAACACCGAGAAAATTCTTTAAACCATCTGTGTCGTAGCACGTCGAACAACTGGAGCGAGACAAAAATGCATTATTATTGTGGGGAGCGATAGTTGAGATGATTATCAATATTCCTACTATTATTCGTTATCACACCGGATGCTACAAATAGCGACCATGTGATCGTATGGATGATAGTTATTTATATAGCAAAAGAATGAAGAAGATTGTGCCCTCGCGCCAGAGATCCTTGGGTTTGTAAGTTGTTCGAATGCATACAAATGTTTCCTTTACAGTTCGTTATTGCATTCACATGTATTTTAAAATCGTTTCTGAAGGAATGTTGTGTTGATTTGCTGGAACAAACTTTGGTACATGTCAAACTGGAATGCAGAAAAGTTTTAAATTCCTGACGAAGTTACAGAAAAAACTATAAGCAGCACAAAACTTGCTACCGAAAAAACGAATTACTAAATCGAATAGCAGAAAACTGTGAAGAACACATGGATGAAATTATGCTGCTTGGACCCGTTGGGATGATCTCGCAGAATATTTTTTACCGAGTTCCTTATGATCCAAATATTATATGATAAAGATTTTGAGGTTAAATAATAATATTAACACCGTTAATAGCATCAGCGATAAGTTAAACGAATAACTGAAACAAATGTCAAAATGATACCAACCAAAAAAGGCTAAAGTTCTGTCTAGAATATATGTTTTTAAATTTATTGATGAGGTATCATATAGGATGTTTTTACTAAACCAAATTGGCTTAATATTTGGTATATTTGGTAGGTGGCGGTGACAAGAACTTATGAATATGCTAATTACCTCATTAGAAGATAGAAAACCCGTTTGAGAGCCGAACGTAACAAAGATAAAAACCGATAAAAACACATTCGAAAAACTCCCGTTCATCATTGCAAAATATCCAGGTTGGAGTGATCCAGAAAAATTGACAACTTTTCTAGTAGAGACGACTGGAGCCTGTATGACCACGTTCAAGTATATTCAAAGATCAATATATCTTAAAAAAATTAAGTCAGAAGGATGCTGGCAGACATACCTTATAAATCTGTCATTATCTTTCAGAGACCCAGACAGCAAAACATGAATCGACAAAGTTGGTCTCACACAATCTAACTATAACAGAATCCATCGTTTGATTACCAGTTTTATGCGATTTTGACCAAATGAAGTTGAATAATAACAGACAATTTAGGTTCATATTTTGTAGTTCCATTAATAAAAGTTAACTTCAAACTCTGGCGGACCATATAGTAGTACTACATTAATATGTAATTGGTAAGTAAGCAATAAGCAATAATTGGTATAATATAAAAACCATTGGTTGGAAAATAAAACAAAAATCAACACCAAAGTCAACATGTACGACTAAAACTAATGTTTTCAATACCAGTAGGAAGAAAAAAAATCAGTTCTATTATTCTGAATAGACAGCAGATAGAAGACACCACAGAAATTTGTGAGGATTTCAGTAATCACTTCGTTAACATTGATCCAAACTATCTCTTTTCCATCAGTGTGGCTACTAAAAAAATAAGGACAATGAGATATCCAAAATAAATTTTTCTGAAACCATTAAGTCGCCGGAATTAAATATGATGATACAGGTTGCAAATATCAAGATTAACTATTCTCTCAGTGTTTTCAACAACAAATCTGTCAAAAACTTTCTTTCGACTTTATTTCACTTTTTGGCCCCAATAGGAAATGATAACAAATGATTATTTTCACACAGACTCTCTATCTGGTCTAATTTTCAAAAGTAGAAAGTATATCAGAGTTTTGCTTTAGAAAAAAGTTATTTTCCGTTTATTTGATTGAGGTGTTGATAGTACCAAAAAGCTGAACTTTTTTGACAAGTTGAAACTTTTTTGATGTAAGACTTTATTTTATTTGTTGCAGCAGTGAATGCTCAAAATAATTACTTGATTGATGGAAGATATCTGAGAAAAAACTAATTGGGGGATCAAAGAGTGTAAACTTTATGGCTGGACATACTGCCAATGTTATTTTCCGGATTTGCTGATCGTGGCCTGCAGGTTTTTGTGCGTATCTGACGTTTCGCCTACAACTGCGGTAGACATCGTCACAGGAGATGAGGTAACGGACGAAGTATTCTGATTATCCTCAAAGCATATAGCATTATTGAGGCTCTTTATTAACACAGTATAGGTGACCCAAAACAATGATTTTACAATGAAAAGCAAATAGTTTTTAAAAGACGAAGAGTGTCAAAGTTATTTGGACAATTTTCTTATCCTTTTTGGATACGACTGAACTTGAGCGACTTTCCAACTTTTTTTGGAGACAAGTGTCACGGACCTACAAAACACTTGCAAATTCCTTGGTACACTTTATAATTTAATTTTAAAATTTCCCAAATGGACTTGGTGAAAATACGAACTAGTATAGTTGAGCAAAAAATCGAATATGAATTTATAAGAATGAGTGTTTGATTCTTTATTTGAGTTCCATTAAAGAATAATTTTTCGAGATTTCCTGGTAAAAAAAAACTATGACGAATAAAACTTTATAACAAATCATTGCTTATTTCAATGAAAAAGTCTACCTACTATAATTATGACACCATTTTTTTATTCTTCGTTCTCACACTTTCAAATATTTCTAGACAGTTTTGATGAATGTTTTACAAACCAGTCTCAGGAAAATAACCGCTATTGTTATGGTCAGGAAACATCAACAAGGACGATCATGATTACATTGAGAAATACACCAACTGGAAAATTTGGTATGATGAGAATGGGAAAGGTTGACTTTGAATTCGAATTGGAATTTGATAAATAGTTATTTAGTGAAGCATAGCAACACTATTGCAAAACTTTTAGATTCTCATTTTATTACCCCGTTTCCAATAACATTTTATGAGAATCCTGCAGAACCAAATCTGTAAATGTAGATACTTCAGAAACAGTATTACAATGTTTAATACAGTTTTATTGTACATCAATTTTCACACACCCATATATTTTTGTAATATAAGATGGGTTGTAGTAAATAAGATCACATCGTTAAAATTAGATTCAAATTACATTCAGCAGAAATAATAATTTGTGAAAATCGTAAATGATGACAGAATAAATTCTAATGAACGTGTTTAAAACTCCTGCAACTTCAAATCATCTGATAACAATAATGTAAAATTGTGTTTGTTGATAGATAATAAATGATGCATACTTATCCCTAGCATGTTTGTTAAAAGAGAAAAAATATCAAAAAACATTCATGATCATTCACATGTTGTATATGCAACATATTCAATTAGCCAAAAAAATTAAATGTTCAGTAAATATGGAAAATTATTCCGGTTAATGTACTTACAGTATTGGTGAAGGCGACAGTTTCAAAATACTTCGTAATTCTTCCGTAATCACTGTTTTAGAGGTTTCACAGAAGTTTTATTTTGAGCGAAAGTCTATGAATGATGTCAGATATGAAAAGTAGTGACAGTTTTCGTAAATAAAGTCCCATGCGGAAAAGAAGTATCCCACAATCCAACAGGACTCAAAATGAATCTGAAAACTGTACCAAATCGAAGAAAGCTACATACGTATTAAAAAAATAAATTTAGAAATTTCGAAACATCCATCTCACCATTTTTCCGTACACAGTAGGATATGTCAAATGCCTAGTGGAAAAAACTAGTTAGAACTTGAAGAGGGTGTTACCGCTAAATAATATTTTAAACTTTCATAAAACTGAGCGGGGTGCTCTTTCACCCCAGAATTCAATATTTTAGCATATGTTAACTAAAATAGGTATCTTAACTTGATTAACTTGCTATTTGATATTAAAGATGAGCAGGCAGATTCCTCGATTGCAGTAAAACCTCATAGCCATGACCCACTGTATGGGCAGATATTACATTTATTACAGATAGTTTTATATTTTCGTGGAAAAAGAAACTATTGTTTTCGTGAGATATTATGGATGTGATTTTATCGGAGACAAGTGACATAAAATACCATAAAATTACTATGCCAGAATGATAAATGAATAAACTTTTCTGTGATGTTACTAAAGCGATAGGAGTAAATGATAACTTGGAAATTTTATATTTGGTGTAATAATAGACATATGGAGAATGAAAGAAGATGATGTAGTGAGAATGATGAGGGATTGGGAACAAGGGGAAAGAGAAAGATGAGGAAAATATAAAAAGTGGTAGAAGAATACCTGAAAAAAAACTGAGTTGGAAATTTAAGAGGAATGAGGAGCGGGAAATAAGAAAGAATGGAGAAAGATACGTCAGAAGGTGATGTAACGATCATAGGGACTTATCCATCTTAGCCAACAGAGGATATATCGTGTCTTGTGTCATTGTCAAAGTTGTTCAGTTTGGTCTATAATTTAACCATGAATCGACTTTCGAATGAACAACGCTTGCAAATTATTGAATTTAATTATCAAAATTCATGGTCGATTGAGAAAGTGCACTTCTTCCAATTTATGGGCAGTTTCGTCGGCCTACTGAGGGAGCAATTCGGAAGCTTGTGACTAAATTTCGAACCCAGTCT
>WOGR01006936.1:0-12731 GCA_015342045.1 Leptinotarsa lineolata
TGTTGGTGGTTTAATGTGCAATAATGTAAACTGGGTTCGAAATTCAGTCACAAGCTTCCGAATAGCTCCCTCAGTAGGCCAACGAAACTGCCCATAAATTGGAAAAAATGCACGATGCACTTTCTTAACCGAACATGAATTTTGATAATAAAATTCAATGATTTGCAAGCGTTGTTCATTCGTAATTCGATTCATGGTTAAATCATAGACCAAACTAAAAAAGTTTAAAAATGAGACAAGACACGATTCACGCGTGATCTGTCAAAAACAGTATTGCCAAAAAGATACCAGCAAAAAAATTACTCATTATTATATTGTGTGGCGTTCCTATGGATGATACCTGATTCAATTCGATAACGAATGTTTATAATACAAACTAAAAAGAAAACGAAATTTTTGTATAATTCAAAATGTTCATATGAAAGTAGTTGTTTCGGTTCGTTTGAAAGTATGAACATCTTTCGATAAGCATACTTGGAGTTTTTTTGTGAATTGTTGGAATTGAGTGTAAATAAGTTTGAAATTATGATTATTTGATGTAACTCAGTATGCTCATTTTGAAAACATCCTGAGTGGAATTGTTATTCTACCAACATAATTTGATTTGCTTCGGTTCAATCCATCCTGAGAAATGGTGCAGGAATGTCGTCTTATCACACCCAGTTATATAAATTGCAAATTTGAAACTACAGTAGGTATTGTTTGTGTAATGATTTTCAAGTACCAATAAACGGATTGCAGTACGGAATCAGTAAAATAAATCAACTTTGGCTATATGTAAACAATATTCTGAAGAAGGTATAATTTGCGCCTTATTTAAGTCATGAATAGTTACCAAATATTTGACATAACTTCCGAGAAGCTACTTTTGATATTTCAACAACGTGTCACATTTACATTCTTCGAGTCTAATATCAAGAATTGGGAAAATATACCCTCATCTGTTATTTGACAATAAGGATGAGTCTACATTGATAAATTGCAAATGAGTTGCATGGTTGATTGCTGTTGAATGATATAAGTCTAATGAACTTTTTTTAATGAAATTCCTCTATCAGTTATTCATAAAGAAACGAGCGTTAGCTAAGAAAATATAAAAAATATATGTTGCCCACTTTACCTTCAATTCGGCTATGAACTGCCGAAACCGATTGTTTCAATGAATAGATGTTTTATTCCCCAGTCAACAAAATTAGATTCCCTAGATTTAGGATGTTACGTTTTGAGCGTGAACGTGACAGGGAAGCATTGCACATATTCTCCCATGCAATAGAAATGGATGCTTCAGAAAATGCTTCTGAAAGAAGATTTTTCCAATCGTGCAAGTGTGCTGCAATGAACAGATACTGAGTTCAATACAGATTAAATATTGATTATGATATCATTTTGTTTCAACCACGCATACATATTTATACACACATAACTAACCATTCATAATGATGAAATAGAATACATATTTATGATATGAGTGTTAAAAGTAAGGTTTTATTTTGTGAGTGAAAATGTTTGCAAAATGAACGTAGCGACTCGAACAATTTCACGAATAAAATGAAACTTACTTTCAATACAAATATTATACAAAGTTCTTTCATAATAACATAGATAATAATATAGATAAATTTTATATTTCTATGAAAACACATTTTGAAATCTCTTGTCAGTTACCCATTTTCATGTTATCGCATTTGCTGTGAAGTGGCCGTGTCAGGTGACGCCATATCACCTGGTTCCAACAGTATTGTTTGCAGCTCACGCGTTTTATTTGAAGTCACATTTTAAGTTCTTGCTGGTGTTTGATGTCTTGCATAAAGAAAAACAATAGTAAAGAATTATGTGTTCCTGACGATATTGAAGAGGCTATAAAAAGAGCTTCAATTGAATTGTTACCAAAAAAATATCGGCTCAGCAGTAAGATATCGCATATTCTGATTTTCTTAGCTGATGTAGACTTAAAAACGTCGAAAGAAATTTCAACGAAACCGTCTTCTTAGCCTATCTAGAAGGGAAATCAAAAATATGGAATTCGTCAACTTTGTGGAGCAAATTTTCAATGATAAACTCGAGTGCGCTCGTTGGAAATGTTAATGCAAGCAAATATTTCAAGGTAATAGCATTCTTGAAGCGGAAAAATGGAAAAAAGGGACAAAAAATTAACAACTCTTACGTTTCAACAAGGGTTTTATAAATGAGGCGCCAGATGAAAAATATTTGATGATAAAAGTTGCTACTATTTTCGGAATATATGTAGCCTGCCGGCGTGAAGAGCTGTGCCATTTATTAATAGAAGGCATTAAATTAATGGATAATTCATTGGTTGTTCAAATTCCAAATACAAAAACGAAAATAGATCATTCTTTTTGCATTGTTGGAGAAACATTGACTATTTTAATAAATACGTTGCATTACGCCCTTCTGTTATCAATCATCAACGTTTTTTTCTGAAATACTCTAATTATAAATGCAGTGCTAACCCAGTTGGTATAAACACGTTTGGAAAAATGCCCTCTACCATTGCTGAGTTTCTGAGATGTTCAGAAACTCAGCAATGGTAGAGGGCCACTGGAACCAAAGGAATATACAGGTCACTGTTTCAGAAGGTCTTCTGCTTCTTTGCTAGCAGAATCAGGAGCAAATATACCGGATATTAAGAAGCACAGATGATGGAAGTCTACAATAGAAGCTGAGGGTTACATTGATCAATCTATTTCTTATAAAAAGGCTATTGCTGAAAGAATAATCCCAACAGTTAGCTCTAGCATTACAGCATCATCCTCTTCACTTCAAGAATCAAATATTAATGTCCATGAAATTGTCAACTCAGCTAGTTCAAATATATTACATGGTTCTTCAACATCGCAAGGTATTAATATCAACAGTTGTTCTGATTGTACTTTCCATATCAATGTTTATAAATAATGTGTATAATATATCATATAATACATTTGTAACAGAATTTAATTGTATCTATATCTATTGTTCACAATGAAACTTTCTTGAAAATTGAATAATTATGTTTTGTTTATTGCTATTTGGTCGAAAAAAAATTTAAAAATATTTTCAACACGCTACTTTGTAAACATCATCTTTTAATACCTTTGGCAACCATTAAAATGTCACTTTTAATGAAAGTTGTACAAAAATAAATTTATTGTACTTTTTGTCGAATGTAAGAAACACTTTCTTGATTTTGATATGGTCCAGGGAACGCGTAGGTTGTGAGAATTCTCAGGTCTCTTTCTAAATTTGACAAGCTGTGATTTGAAAAACATTGGAAAAAATCTCTGAGTAAATCCTATGCTTCAGAAAACAACCTCAAAGAAGCGTTTCAGCGAAATTGGGCGTGATATATCAAATGATGAGGCAGATAGGAATCTCCATCAGTTTCAGACATTTTTGTGTTATCGGTGTGGAAGTTCAATAATTTTTTGGTTGTTTATATTTATTTTCCTATGTTGTTTAAGTACGGATTATAAAAATGTCACAAAAAGTTGTGTATAATACATGGTGGTAGTTTGAAACTATTATCAAAAATGAAACAGTTAACAAAGTCTTCTGCAAAAAACTATGCGAAGAAAGTTCATTGAATGAACTTGTTTTTGTTGCGAGGATCATTTTGATGTGAATACATCACATTTATTTCAATGTAATGATAAAATAATCGGTGGATAAAACTTTGTTGGCTAAATATACCAATACACTCAGATATATCGCGTCATTGATACAAATTCGAACAATTGGGTTTCAGAAACGCGTTTGAACATTGAACCTTACAAAAAACAGTCCGTATTCTCATTGAAATATTCCATAACCATGAATGAGTCGACATGTTTTGAGTATGCATTAATTAAACTGTCCTTGACTGAACACATCTCAAACGTTAAATGCTTTTCTTCATAACAGTTCAGATTTCAGACGTTGTAGCGACAATCGCACATATCTCGTGACGTGGAATTGGATGGACCCTCTTTCGCAAAATGAATGAATCAAACACAATTTTTCCGCACCAGAACATAATACTGTCTTTCAAAGCGTGTTCCGCTAACTAAGATAGCATCATCAAAATGTAATTTTGGAAATTTCAAGAGTTTTCGTATTTCTTATTTCAGATGCTTTGGATCAATATGATCTAAATTGCTCCCTGAGGGCTCGTGAAATTTTATACTTTGATGAAATCCATCAAATCGATACACTTTGGATGGTAAGTTGTTACTTCGCCTCCCAATCTTCATCGACACAACAATTCAAAATTTGCACTTCCTTTATGTTACCTAATTTCAAATTCAATGTTATTTGACATATACTTCCATTAAATTTTATTTTTCGGCAAGAATTACAAATTGAATCTCTTAATTTTTTAATAATAGTAAGAATTGTTTTCTATATTCATATGGAAGAGTCGCGGATTCTAAAAGACAAAGCTGTTTTGAAAACCTACTATTTAATACCAAAGCTGATTTTTTCAGCATTACGAAATTATTGTATGCCTAAAAATTGTTATTCTAAAATTATTCATTCCGTTAACCAGCTGACGAACGTCAACCCTCAGAAGCCGAAACTTGTGCGAGCAATGGATTAACGAGGCCTTACCTTTCAACGTGCGATTACCCAGCACGGTGGCCCAGCGGGGAATCGAACCCCGGTCTTCCGCTTGAAAGGCGGATGTGCTAACCTCTACACTACCGAGACCTAGATGACACGTTCGTTGTTTGGAGCCATGGAAAAGAAGAACTTCAGAACTTCCTGAATAATCTGAATAGCTTTAATCCAAAAATCTAGTTCACCATGGAACTAGAAGAAAACCTCCAAATCCAATTCCTTGATGTTTTAGTCATCAAGGAAGGTAATCAACTAGGCCATAGAGTGTACAGGAAAAAAACACACACAGATCGATATCTACATAATGGATCCAATTATCAACCAAAATAGAAACGAACCGTCATCAATACCCTAGTAAACAGTAAATATATGAAGAAAGGTACGTCGACGACGAGATAAAACACCTAACAACTGTGTTACAAGCGAACGGCTACGACAAAAAGACATTATCTGCGGTACGCGTCCAAGAAAGAAGAAGAGAAACACCAGTGAAAATCAACTTCAAGGCATGGTCTATCAGCCATATATAGAAGGTGTCACGAACCGAATCGGGAAAATTCTAAAGAAGGAGACAATTCACACCGATTTCAAACCAACGAAGAAAATATCGTAGTATCTAAGATCAGCAAAAGACAGTAGAAGTCCACTCAAATCAGCGGGAGTTTACAGGATTCCATGTAACTGTAGTAAAGTCTATATTGGTCAGACGAAAAGAAGCATTGGCACCTGCCTAGTCGAGCACAAGCGGTGTTGCCGATTGGGACAGGCCGAGAAGTCTGCAGTCGACTGTCCGATGGGGAACACAAGATCCTGTTCGAAAATACCGAGAGGCTAGCAAAGTCGAATCATTATCCAACAAGAATGTATTTAGAAGCTATAGAAAATCACAAACACCAAGAGAACTTCAACAGAAAGGAAGAGAAAACATATCTACCAAAGATCTGGCACATAGAATTGAGAAGCGCCAAAACGAAGCCCAGTCGACCAAATTGCGCGGGAAGTACGCGCGAAGCCGCCATTATAGAAGGTGTGCAAAAAATCAGCACCACAAATAATACGGCAGATACGGTTTCAGTTGACACGTCAAAAAGAGTACTTCGACCACACCACTGAAGATTACTGACGCAGTTGCAGTCGAAACGTTTGGATATTATAACCAAAGACCACGGCCAAACCCGGAAATCAACCAAAACATTTTCACGTTTCACTACTCTACTAACACCCTGTATATCCGATCTCGAATTTTTTTACGTCATTTCCAAATGATAGAATTTTTTACAAGAATTCTTTTTGTTATTGAACTGATGATATAGATTTTTCTTCTCTTAGCAACTCCATCCGTGTATACACTGTATGTTTCTTCATATAATTAATATAATTTAATTATTATTTGTGAATATAGTTTTTAAATACTAGCAATACACCTGAAATACATTTTTTCTCATTTCTTTAGTATGATTTTCGTACACCATTGCAAGAGACAGATCAAAGCAAAAACGTCACAGTCATTTCTGAGAAGTTAGTGCCTACTATTTTGAAATCATAGTATAGTATGATCCATTGTAGATCGCGACTTTTCTATAAACCTTGCTTTCAGGACTGGTTTTCATGTATTATTATTTTATCCGTTGAATCAAACTTTTTGTGTTATTAGTTTTTCTATTGATCAGCTGTCCCCTCAAGAACCACGATCCTCAGGATTTCAAATATGTGGAAGGTAAGGATGAACGAGGTCGTATCTTTCAACATGCGTGTCCTGGCTCGGCCCATTGATATAATTTATGAATTACCAGTACCTGACTGACATATACTGAGAAGAAAGAAACTCATACATACTTACTGTTTTCTCTTGTCTGTATCTGAGTTATTATAATATATTAATTGATGTTCATAATATGCTTTTATCTATAAGTATACGTCATGGGTTTAAATGGATTTGAGGTGACATTCAAATTTTCAAAACTTGTTCAACATAAATACGTCTTCCACTAAGCGGAATAGCAACACTTTTCTTGACCCGCATGTTACCAACCAAGTTGGCGATATCAGAAGATGAATTATACAGTATGAAGGAAATATATACTATATGACATCCATCAACTGAATATAGTATATAACGCCAACTTGTTTACTGAAATGCCTGGTGTGTAGGAGCAATGTTTGGGATGAATTTATTTATTTCACTAAAGATCAGGTCGTATTGAATTCATAATTAGAAATTTATTTTGTATAACTTCATTCTAATTTCTTTTGTACATTAAATGAAGGTGTCAACATTTTGAAATAGTGAAATAAAGGGGAAGTTTCAACAACAACCGATTATTCAACGTTTTCTCCATTTCGATGATGGTTGCATCCCGCGCCTTGAAACCAGGTCCTGGAATCGATATTTGGCAAGGTGCGGTCATTACACTCACCAGGGTGCAGAAAATACACCGTGCGCAAGAAAACAACCGTGTGACATAGAACATATTTTTTCTTCAGTACTTATTTTAGCTGCAAATACAATATGTCCAGGTAAGAACGGTCAGTATGGGGAAATCGGAAATCTTGGAAGATTCAAATTCGGTTGGAGTATGAAGATGTTGCCTATTTCAGAATTCATACAAATATCGTTTTAAAATTCAGTAAAATTAGTTCTAGGGATATTTGGAAAGAATAGAAACCAATGACGTTATTTGAGGATTAATGTAGATTGTCAACGTAAGCATTATATCAGTAACTTTTTAATATCATTGAATTCATTTTTCCTCAATGCTACCAACTTGCTATCTTCGACTGTTTTCGACCGGTTTTTCAATGTTGGCTTTTTTTATGTTGGCCACATTTTATATGTTTTTTGTGACAAAAACGGTAGTGTTTGTTCTATTCGGGTAACTGATTTTGTATAATTAGTAAATACAGTTTCCTAGGCGGGAGAGTGGTATCTCAGATGATGAGTGAAAATGAAAATAAACTCTAAGACCAATTTATGAAGAGAAAATATAAGTGATATAATGTTCAGAAGAATAACAAAAATAATGAATTCATTTCGAGTCATATTTTTTTTATTTATAACGATGCATCAACTTCTGTCATATTTTGTCTGACAAGTCGCCAAGAGTCCTTGGATTTATTGAACTTGCGCCTTCTCCAAATCAATGTAGGCAGAATCATCCTAATATTTCATGAACGAATCAACGCAGATGATATACAGTGTGTTAGCCGATCCAAGTCCATCGCCATAACATTTTATTACTTCTCAAAATATTGATACATTCACGAAAGTCAAGAGTTCATCCAACATTAGATCAATTTTCAATTGTAAATTGAATAACTGTCAACTACAAGCTGCACACTTATCGTCATTATGATATCACTACAACTATGTCCACATTTGCCTATCGAAAGTTTCCAGAGCTAAAATTCACCGATAGCTCTGCAGTCTATCAGGGCTTGTATCGACGTTGAATAGATAGCAGGATATTCAATTTCGTAATTAAGAATTGTTACTCATTTTCGTTGATGAGCTTCTTTCATTATTTCTCCAAATAATTTCAACAGCCTTTTAATGTTATTGCCAACGACGTTTTTGGTATTTTTGATAGTTTATTTCTATTCAAAACTAAGAAAGGAAACTGATAACACCACAACAAAATTATTGTGTGAGTTAATGCTGTAATCATATAATCTGTACCTAAGGAATTCACCAATACAATACAGGTCACGTTTCTATTTCACGAGAAAAGTCATTGAATTTTTTCAAAATTGAATTGCGGTATTGTGTATTTCTGTGGGTACTAGTTGGGTTCCAGTTCCAGTTCCTAATGCATCTAATTATGCATTAGAATTTATTCAATCCTACTTACAGTAATCTGTAATTACAATTATGCTTTGTTTTGATGGACTACTGATGTTTCATTAACTGAATATTATATGAGAAGGCAATGACATCTCCCCTTACAAAGACGCCACGAATGGGTTCGACAGAATAATAAAGCTATACTCTATCCATCTAAGCTACGGAGGGCTCCAAAACATTATCATGCATATTGCACGTGATCTCCCAGACAAGGCTGCTTATACAGAGTCGCACCAAAGAACGACCGAAATTTTATTTAATTTTTTAATAATATGCAGCTTGGTATAGAAAATTTTTCAGGTGGAGTGTAGGTACACCAATTAGCAATTTCTTCAGCCGTATTAGTACTTGACATTTGAAAAATTTTGAACTTCAAAATAGTTACCGTTGAATCGTAATCGATCACTCCGACACTCCAAAATGAATTCCGCCAGCTTATTGGAGTTGAATATGATTGGCCAGCGTAAGGAGGCTTGTTTATTTTACCCAATAGATGCAAATGTGCATGGTGATCATGCTTTGATCACGTATCCATCTTTGTTTTGGTTGCTTTGTTTATTAAATGGATATAATTTAAATGAGGCTTCTCAAGGCGATCCGTTTCCAAGCTAAGCTTCGCCATAGACCGCCGAAAGAGATTCATCCTCTGTGTTCAACTGTAGCTTTCACTGCGAAACAGCTAGCTGGAATCAGATCCCAAAATCGTGATCCAATATCATCGGTTAAGTTAGGAACAAATGCATTGGAGGACACAACTGTGAAGTACTGTAAAGTCGGAGTAAGTAAAGGCGATGATTACTCCCCTCATGAAGACGCCATCTACATGGAATCATCAGAAGACACGAATATCAAAGACATAGACAAGCTGACTTCTATGGATCGAGTCTTCTTCTATAGACTGGGTCTTCGTTAGTTCAAAGATCATCACCTTTACTTATTCAGGACAGTTGAGCTCAGTAATGCATTCGTGGTTCAGCCTAGCCTACTGATGAGATCTATGACGGGTTGAAACATCGCTGACTGGTGTTGGATATTTTAGGCCTCTGGTTTCAACCAGCTGCTTCACAGTGAAAGCTGAACTCAATTACAGAGGATGAGTCTCATTCGGCGATCGATATCGAAGCTTGGCTTTGTAACAGAATATTCGTGGATTGAGTCATTTGTTAATCACATAGGTGGCGCCATCTTAAAGAAAGATGCCATTGCTTTCATTCACTCAGACTTGGATTTCAAGGACAATTGTGGTTCAAACTAGTACCACTGATAAGACTCGGTGTGAGTCGAAACAACTTTACTTTCAAACTATGGTTTCAACTACATACCATATCACCCTAAAACAACATTTCTTGATAATTGATTTTGGTGTGACATCAGTCATTAATGAGGTAAGGTTGAGGAACATATCAATCCAATATTTCAACTCCAATCATTATATTTATATTAACTTGAGGACAGTGCAAGAAGTCAGAGCAAGCTCAATTCCAAACCATCACTCAGAACAATTCTAGTCAATTCTTCGAAGGTGCTTGGGATCATAGATTAAGACCTTTAACTTTATTTAGTTTCCAGAATCATATCGAAGACCCCTCAGAGGGTTCTCGAAGAAGCAGCTACTTGAGGATAAAAACCAATTTGATCTTGATCAAATCGAAGAATTCAAGATAACAATAAAATGCAGATTTTCAAAAACTAGGCTATATTACGTATTTCTGGGATAATACAACTAAGTATTTGGTACAGAAACAATGCTTGTATAATTCCCTGAGCAGAAAAAATCAGTCTATTTTGTTATACATGATAATGTCTTTGATATGAATGTTCATATTTTTATTACATTCGCAGATTTTTAAAATGAACCTTCTGAGACATGTGTGGATTCTCATAGCTAAACAATATTGACAAACTAGTTACACAGTGCCACTTCATCAGATCAGTTTCACTTGTGCCGTTGTGTTGGTTAAAAGAAAAAATTCGATATGAGATTAAATATAGTTGGGGATGTAAAATAAAAAATGATTTTCAATCATGAATTAACTTACCGCAAATTACTGTAGTTTAATCGTGATTTTGTTCATCTTTCAACAAAATATTGACAACTCAATCCTATAGTGAAATGAAAAACATTAACTTGTAAATATTCAAAATATACTATTTCATTGAACCTTGCAAAAGGGCTCATTGAGCAAAAAAATATTTGTGAAATGTTGAAAAAAATATATAATCCATAAAATATTCCTAAATGAATAAAAAAATTGAATCTTGCTGAATGAAAATTATTGATAATTTATGGTAAATTTATGTGATGTGATTATTTCAAACCTACATGAGAGTTATAAAAAAAAACCCGGGCCCTGTATAGCAAGTCCAGTACTATAAGGCATGAAATGAGAACAATGATATTGTTCAAAAATACAAACGTGGCACTGTATAGGAACCATTCAAATTATTCATTTTTGAAATATCAACACAATGAGGTAGATGAGTTCTATTGTAACCTGCTACTTTGGTAGGTAGTTTAGGAAGCTTAAAACTAATAACTTACATAAACTAAAAATAAATGGTTTCAACTAATGACTAAAATCATGAATATGTTGTATTTCTTATTCAACGTAGGTGTCATTAAGTACTCCGTGTTGTAGTAAACGCCATTTTGAAAGAATGTTGCATAATAGCCACACTCTACGCAAAATATCTCCTTTTGAAATTTTTTTTATAAAATTAGAAAAAGAAAAACTGGCAATAAAAACGTCAAAATAAATAATGTTGTGATAATTTGAATAAAAATATAAACAATAATTTTAAAAAACAATGACTCAATAAATAATCTGCCACAATCATACTAAGTTTTTCAAAATTTTTGATCTGAATCTCGGTGGTGAATTATTAAAAAAATTCATGAATCTATATTATGTTCACCAATGAGAACCAGAAGTTTGAAATACTTTGTACAATACAAATTTTGAATTTTGCGCCTCTCAAAATAATGGTGTTGTACTAATTTCCTGTGAATTTCTTATGACTAAATGGCATTTCAAAAATATATTTTCACGAACTTCAGTTTTTACAGATATAGTTACAATCTTGATCTGAAACTGAAATCATGCAGTTTTCACGAAAATTGAAAAGAATATATAGAACGGAAACTTATATTTAAGACCTTTATGTCACAGCGCGATATGTTAATTCGTCAAATGTTGATTCGGTAAGATTATCTTTGATGTATAGGGTTTTTACAGTGTGAAATTGGGAGACGATTTCAAAAAGTCACTGTCGAATTCCCTGCTCAATATTTCAGAAAAAATTGCACTTATGGAAATTGATATTCTGGCAATAGCCGCAAAGTAAATTCAAAATAAAAACAACTCTTCGAAAAAAATTGGATTTCAGCATATCGTTGTTTAATATTACAAATCGAATGTTTTTTTTTATAATTTACTTTGATGATTCTTTTTTCCACAAGAGTTCAAATATTCCACATCGTATGAATGTGAAATATATTTAGATACTCTCTGGTGCTACTTTCAGATTAATTTCGATTTTATAAGTGAACATTTCGAGTTTAAAATCTAATTTGGACTTTCAGAGTAGAAATTATTCATGTAACAGAATAAAAATTTATAATCCTGCTGCACCTCAGTACAACTGTATTTGAAGTATAAAATTATTGTGAATTTTTCAACAACGTCGCATCTTAACTAAGAAAACTAGTATATTTTATGTTGGTCAGATTTTTGCTCAACCTATATATTTTGTTTATGATACCCAGAACTCTTTCAATTCAAGAATTATGTATTGTTTTCGTCTCAAATCCTAAACAAAAAAAATAGGTGATACTGGAAATGAAGGTTATAAATTAGCTCATATCATAAAATCAGTTCCACACCTTCGTGCACCATCTGCTGAAATAAAGTTTCTGCTCATTTTTACATATTACCGACACCTAACGTAATTCCAATCAATGAACACAAAGAGGTACTCAGTTCCCTTACATCTATTCTCTACTAGCTTTATTAGAATTCTACGAGGTGGCGCCAGAAGGACCAGCGGAGCTTGTAGAAGCGCCGTTGCCATTTTGTTCCGTAGAAGTGGATTGTCCATCTCTGGACCCTCCGTCAGTTTTTGGTGTTCTATCAGTTCTTGTGGGGCAGTCAGCAACCAGGTGGTCTTCGCTTTTGCAATTGTGACAGCGTTTCGGCTGAGGGCCAAGTTGACATTTTGCTGCTATATGGTTAGCGAATTCTCCACAGTTATAGCATCTAAAAATTGGTAAACAAAATAAGGGTGTGAGATATAT
>WOGR01006938.1:0-12729 GCA_015342045.1 Leptinotarsa lineolata
TTCATAGTAACAAAAATAAATGCACTCGTAATTTGCGGAAACATATCGCCATGAATCTAGAAGGTCGTAAGCTAATAGTGAAAATCAATGAACAAACTTCCGATGATTACTTAATCGACACTGGTATTCCCCAGGGGCGCGTACTCGGCCCCTTAATTTTCTTATTGTTCATCAATGACCTTCCTGATTACATAAATGACGGAGAGGTTTTTATGTTCGTTGACGATACATCTATAATAGTATCCAGCCCAGATACAAATAAGCTACTCAGAAAAACAAATAACGTTATTCTCCAATTTGATAATTGGTGTTGAAAAAAAACGTTTGATCATAAATTATTGCAAAACCATTGCGGTTCAATTCCAGAGATTCAAAACAAGAAAACTTACCACGGAACAACTGAACATTAATAATCAGGAAATAATATTTCAAGAAAGTTGCAAATTTCTAGGAACAATTATTGAAAGCATTCTCAGATGTGATGATGCATCACTACGATCTGCTCGAAATTGAATAAACACTACTTCGCAATAAAAAATCTGATAAGTTGCCTTGATACGGAGGGGAATAATTTCTGTGTACTATGCATTGGTTTACTCGATTATAATTTATAACATTGTAGCTTATGGTTTGGTCACTGATAATACCAGAGTCTTTTCAGCACAAAAAAGGATAATTCGCCTGATGTTCCATTTGCATTATCGAGAATTCTGCAGAAATATCTTCAAAGAGGAAAAAATTCTAACTTTCACGAGTATTTATTCATACAAACTTCTGATTCACACCTATATTCACAAAAACAGTCTCTTGCAAAATTCAAATTTTCCACCACAATGAATTCTGAATTATTTCAGTGGCATATTTTCCTCTGGATATTAAGTCAGCTGGATTATCTGTTCCTGCTACGTGCCGCTACATCTCTATTGAAGTCAAATTCTGAATTTCACTTATGCGATTGCTCACAAATGTTTGGCATTTACTTGGATCCATAGCGATCCAAGCTAATGCAATTGCTGAGTCAGTCCGGAGGTGAATTGCATATAATGGCATTTTCAATGCATTTTGTACTTTGTGTAGAAGTTGTGAGAGAAGTACCGCACTAGAAAGCTCCAGTCTTGGAAGAGTGATGAGCTTCAAAGGCGCTACTCTTGGTTCTGAGGAGAGTAGATGAATAGAATGATTTCTTTTGATATCTGTGGTTCGACATAAAATGCAAGCACCATATACCACTTGTAAATGAAACTTGTATTTCTGTAGTGATTATTTTGGCCTTTGTGATAATAGGTCCAACTAGACCCAATGGATCATAAAGCTTAGCTATGTTAGACAAAATAGGTCTTTTTGTGATGTTGCTGGAAACTTCTGCATTTGATATAATGAACTGGAAATCGTCCTGTTGGGAGTTCCAATACAAACCAAATGTTTTGATCATATCATCTGGATTGACTGTCAATATGAATTCATTTGATATTTCATTTGTAACTCCTTCTGATACCTTGCTACTGTTGCTTCGCCATTTTCTTAGCTAAAATTGTGCTTTGTTGAGCATATCGATCACTTGCTTGGTTTTCTCAATTGCCTCTGATTCCGTTGCAAACCCGGTGATCATATCATCCACATAAAAATCTGATTCGATTATGTCAGCAGCTACTGGATGATATTTTCATTTTCGCAAGCTATTCAATGAAGGCTCCTACATGCTAAGAGAGGTACTGTTGTTGTGCCATATGTGACGGTGAGTAGTTTATACATCTCAACTTCATTTTTGATTTCATTACGCCATAATATCAATTGGTGATTGGCATTATTTTCATCCACTAATACCTGGCGGTACATTTTTGCCAAATCTGCGGTAAGTACAATATTGTGAACACGAAATCTCAAGAGTATTTGATAAAATTCATCTTGTATTATGGGCCCATTTTTTAGGGCTTGATTCAATGATATTCCTGTTGACGTTGCTGCAGAACCATCTAAAACGACTCTGACTTCAGAGGTGAGACTATCTTGTTTTAAAACAGGGTAATGTGGTAACAAATAGTTACCATTCGGGATGTGCTCAATCCGTTTCATATGTCCTAATGATTTGTATTCTTTCATGGAAGCTCTATACCCCTGATACAATTTCTCATTTTTGATTAATTTAATTTCTTGTGAAAGAAACCTCCTTTTTGCAGTTGAGAATGATTCCTCCAATTTATTTTTTCGAGTGTTGAACAGTAATCTCACTATGAATCGACCTTCTGGATTTCTCTTTACATGCTCCTTGGAGTGGCCTTCACATTCTTGCTCTTCCTTGCTTAACTTTCTTGTCTCCCCTATTTCTTCAATCAACCAAAACTTCTCTATTTGCTTGTCTAAAGCTGAATTGCAAACACTTTTGTTACTTTTTTGTGTTGAAACAGGTCCAGCTATAATATATCCAAATTGTGTTTGTTTAAATGTTGGAGAGTTCTTTGATTCCTTGATGTAACCGTTGCATAAGATTTCAAATAATATTTCACCTCCTAATAACAAATTGATTGGTGATGATTAAAAAAATTGTGGATCAGCTAAAACTATATTTTCTGTTACTTTGAATGACCCTTTGGAAATACTAACTGCTGGCAAATTATCAGTGATTTTATTCACTACCAAGAATTTCAATGTCACCTCATATTTGTTTACTGTCGAATGTAACGTCAATGTAGCTTCTTCCGTAACTGTACTGGTACTGTCTCCAAAACCTGATACTGCATGAGAAATTTTCCTGGTTGGAAAATTTAATTCAACGCACGCTTGCTTTGTCGAAAAATTGCATTGTGATCCAGAATCCAATAACACTCTGAGTCTTGTCAGATATGATCACTGTTGCTGTTGACAACAAAATCTGTGATTGCTCTGTTTTCATTGAATGTACTACAACTGAATTCATAGATGAGTTGCTGTGTTGCTGAACTTGATTTTCTAACTTATTTGACTGAATTACATTTGTAGCTGATTCATTTTGTTGCCCATTGCTGTTATCTAAATTGCTTTGACTGATAATTTTTTTGTTGAAACTGTCTAAATGAAGTAATTTAGCATGTTTCCTATTACATTTGCGGCAATTACCACTTTCGCAGGTGTTACTATGGTGGACTTTTCTCAGACAGTTATAGCACCGTCTTGAAGATTTTACATAATTTACTCTCTCTGGAGTCGACATATTAAGAATGTCTTGCATTTATAAATTTTGTGGTTTAGATTATAACACAAATCACATTGTTTCACTGTAGTAACAAATGATTTTGAATGACTGGGTTTGTGGTGTGATGGATATGCACTTTTTGAATGATTATATAATTTTTCAACAGTTTTTTCCTTCTTTTATTGGACATAATTGGTTCCCATTTCTTCATTGAATTATGATCTAATTAAATAAACTTTACATTATCATAAACTAACTGTGTGGACTGTTGAGGATTGTTTGGCAAAGTTCCCACTAGTTGTGCTTGGATTTGTCCTAAAAATGAATCTGCCTTGTCCAATAGTTCAAAAAAGGATTTTTCACACTCCTCTCTTGCTTCGGTATCAACTGCGGTACATACTGTATTCCATGTTGCTTGTTCATAGATTCAGTAAACTTGGCTAATATTGTCTGTGTAACCTTGTATTTCCGCCATGCAAATGTCATATATCTTTCGGTACATTCAAAACATCTCATACATGGCAAAATAAGTAGAGCGCTCTGACATCAAACTCAGTCTATAGATTATATTTAAAATTTATTGCACCATAAAACAAGTCGTCGGCTTATTCCAGCAATCCATTAATGACATTAATTCCATCTGCTCTCGAAACAAAGGAATGAAGTCCTTGTTTACTTTAATATCTCATAATAAGAATATTCAGAGATTTTCAGCAGTAGGTATTCATTTACATTGAAGCAAAGCGGAGCGGACAAGGACACACAATATCATGCTTATACATACAATAATGTTATAAAAATACAGATATGACGGAGTCCTTGACTTTTTACTCTGTTCCTGAATGAGAAAAATTTTCAAGCAATAAATGGTTTTAAAAAGTCATCGTGCATGGTGTGTCTGTCCAGGAGCTTCAAAAGTAGTGTTTTCCGTGGAACGGTTCACCAAATACACTGACGCTAGTTCGAGAAAAATAAAAGAAGCTTGATAATTAAAATGAATATGCTAGAAAATTTGAATTTCAGTTCATTAGTATTGTGATTTCATAGTTACTATAGATTAAAATTTATCTATACAGAATGCTGTTTCTAAAATTACCAATCCAATAACTTATTAGCATTTATTATGATATATACAGTGTGTAAAAGCTAAATGGAATAAATTCATTATTTCGGTTACTGTATATATCTAAAAAAAATACCGAATCACGTCAAATGTAGATTATAATTTGACATTCTTCAACGTAAAAATGCCACCCCTACCTTTAACCCCCTTCGAATAGCAGGTACAACCCTCAATTTTTTAAATAGGAAGCATAGGTATATCGTTTGAGAGGTCTCTTTTCTCTCTATCAAAATTGTTATCGCCTAAAATCATGTGGTTATCGAAATTCGATGAAATACATTCAAAAACTGGAATGTAATGCAAAACGTAATGGAATATAGAAAACTAAAACAAAACTATGGATGTTAACGAAGTAGGTGTTCAAAATGTTTACCGCGAACGTCTTGGCAACATTCTGAAATCATCACTCATAGCATTGGCAAGTTCTCTTTTTATCTGCCCCTCATGACCAAACTCGCGAAACTGCTTTTCTATTTTGCTTGTTGTTTTTTGGGACATGAGCGGTGAATTAGGAAACTCATGAAATAGGCGAGCTATTTCCTAATGTGTTCGGGTTTTATCTCTGTAACCAACCATTTGTAAAACTGTTATTTTATGCATTTCCGTTGATTTAACCATTTGTCAGACTTGAAGTTAACGAACTTTCAACTTAAATTAAAATACTGACAACTAATGTTGTAACATACAAAACAATTTGACAACACAACAAAAAACTGGAGCAAAACGACTGTTCGAATATTTTCAAATCATCATCAGTTGTTTTTCAAAATCACAAATAAAAACACCGTATCATCTGCATATATTGTTTACTTACACAACATTTTAATTTGACAGATGTTTTTTTATAAATATTTATAAATATAAAATTGGACCCAAACACGATCCTTGTATTTGCATGCCACTAATGTTAATTTAGTACATGAGATAAAAAGATGCGGATGATATCCTCAAGTTCAGGTGAAAACACCTCACCCTTGCCTCTCATGTGAACCTGCGACTTTGTAGTTACATGTGGCAAATATTCGATGGAAAAACAACAATTAACCCAGCTAATGCTGCGCAGAAAGCTGAACTAAAACCATCAGGCCCCTGTGAACGTCTTCCATTTGGAAGATTCTCGTGCGAACCTACAAAATCGTAGGTTGACATGAGAGGGAAGAGTGAGTTGTTTTTTACCTTTACTCGAGCATTATATGTACAAATGCATAAAGTGTATTTGCTAATATGCATCAATCTATCCAAATTACTTTATCATCTTTCAATTCAATTTTTTCCGTTGCTAGTAACTTCAGAGCTTTAGGAAAGGCTTTATGTTCCGCTAGCTTGATTCTCTCTGTAAGTTCTTCTACGGTGTCATTGTTTTCAATATTAACTACTTCCTGGACAATTATCGCTCCACCATCAACTGCTTCCTAAAAATTTCAAAAAGGAATACATTCAACCCGAACCATCAAGAAGTAATAAATATGATGAATAGTTGGTTGTAGTAGTGTAGTTGCTAATTATAAAAAAAATTACCTCAACGAAGTGAACGGTACATCCGCTCACTTTAACTCCAGCTTCGAGAGCTTGTTTTTGAGCATTCACGCCTTTGAATGAAGGCAATAGTGCTGGATGTACATTAAGTAGGCGGCCCTTCCATTTCGCAGTAAACTCGCCAGTCAGAATTCGCATGAATCCGGCCAGACAAACTATTTCAATTCCAGCATTCACTAATTCATTGTGCAATGCTCTGTCAAAATCAGTTCTATTTGGATAATCTCGATGGTTCAAAACCTCAAAGAAAAATTAAAGGTAATTACCAATGGCCAAAAAAAAAAAGAAATTTTATATAGTCAGATGTCGAAATAAAACAGTAATATTCAAAATATCATATTGAAAAAATTGAGTATTTGATATAAAATGATTTGAAATCCCTGAAATAATCAATAAAATTCAAGAAGAATAGCTGAGAATAACAATTATAACCCTGAACTAAAATAACAATAAGATAAAATACAAGCAACAATTGAAAATTCAACAATTAAAAATACATAAAAACTAAAAGATTGCAAGCCAAGTTACGTCACTACGTTTCGATTGTTGGTATCCACAATCGTCTTCGGGTGGCAACTGGACTTATTCTTAGGAGAGATTGTCATGCGAGTGCTATCACCTATCCCCTCTCTCCCCTTCACCGGTTTCCGCTTGATTATGGGTTTCCATATGTTGTGTATCTCTACGCCAGTGTTTCTCAAAGTGTGCGCCACGGCGCCCTGGGGCGACGTGGAACATTTACTGGGGCGCCGTGGGCCACGGGTGAGTCTCAACGTTTTACAACTGGTAGAGTAGAATAAATATCAAATCAGAGGGTTCATGAATTTATTTTTCAGACTATTCTATACTGCCATTATGCACAAGCGTCTAGCACAAGGTTACTAAACTGTTGTGTAGTCTTTACGTTCGGGGCGCCGCGATAACCTTCAAAAAACATAAGGGAGCCATGAATGCGAAAAGTTTGAGAAACACTGCACTATGACCTTGAAAAAAGAGAGGAAAGTACATAATAACTATGTCCTCGTTTCCAGGAAAACCAATCTAAAATTTATAAGTTTTTCTAGTCTAAATATCAAAATCCCTATGTAAATACTGGAATCGTCAACTTCAAATTGAGAAGAAATAAGCAAAGCACTGAAAAGCGATACGTTTATGAATTTGTAAATTTATGAATTTCATAAATGATTGCCAGAACACGATAATTTTGAAAATAGCATTGAAACAAAAAAGATATCTTGGTATGTTTCATAGAAACGACCAGACAATTGATTAAATTCTTGGATTTCATCAACTCACATTCACCATGGAGATGGAAAAGGATAGCTCTATGAATTTTTTGGACTTGACAATAACGAAAGTTAACAATAAACACGATTTTTCAATTTATCGTAACCCAGCACATACAGATATCATCATTCATAATTTGTCCACCCACCCATATTAGCACAAAGTAGTAGCATTCAACAGTATGATTCACAAACTGATGAATATTATTCTGTCAGATGCGAATTTCAATAAAGAACTGAACATAATAAAACAAATAGCAATGAATACGATAGCAGTCTAATACATTCTCTATCATCAAAAAAGTTATACAGCTAAGCTTTGAAGGAAGTTTACTCAATTCGAAGAGAGGAGGATGAAAGTTATAGAATCTTAACCTACTTATGCCAACTCACTACGAATATTTCAAATTTTCTGCACAACAAAGGTGTAAATATTGCTTTCAAGGCCAACAATAACTTAGGCATGCACATTAATAACAACAAAGATAAAAGTTCAGTTTTAGAAATATCGGGAGAGTATAAATTATCCTGTGCGTCATGTCCGATGTTTATATAGGTCAAACTGGAAGAACGTTCAAAGCCCGCATTAAGGAACACAGAAATAGTTTCCAGAATGGAAAAATAAACTCCATATATACCACTCATTTGATCACAGAAGGGCATGAGTTCAATTATGAATTCAAGCCCCTCCATTTCCAGAAGAAAGGTTTAAAACTCACCCTGTTTGAGAGTATGGAAATAAACAAATTCAAGAACTCTGAAAATCTCATGAACGATCAAATGGAAGTGAATAATTCACCATTATTTAATCTGTTTATTTCCAGGTAGATGTTTTACAGGTAAATTGTTTCAGGTAGATTTAGGTAGAAAGAAGGTAATATGTTTGTAATTCAGAAGTAATTAGTTTTAACGCTTGAGGAAGCTATTGTATAGCGAAACACGTGTCGCGGTTTTTTGTAAAACCCTTTATAGTGAAAATCATACAATAAACTATTATTGTATTATGTATCGACCAGTTCAATTCAATTATAGAAAAGAACATCTTGAGTATTTCAAGGCGCTGTTCATCAGATGTAGCATTTGCTTTGCAACTGCAAGGAAAACCCTGGAAATAAACTTACAACTCCACCTGTCCTCCTCAAGGTATTGTCTCATAAAAAATTATATTCGGAGATTCATACAACTGCAGCTGCCGTATTGAATATCTGTTTACCAAGGCATTATTGAATATGAACCAGGAGGAACTGTCTGAGCCAAAGTATAATACTGACCTGAATCAGGACTTGAACCGGAATGAGAAACCACTACACATCATTTAAATTATTATCATACTTGATATTTTCTTAATATTTATATGCTTCATAACTTAACTGGAACAAAGCGAAGTGCAATCGTATTTAAAGGAAATCTTTCAAAACAGAAATAATTCTGGTTTGTAATTTGCAGTCAACTAGTTTACCACACTTTCCACTATAATACTGATTACCATGTGTCAAACCACAATATAACAATAGAGTCACGTTTGCTGGCTCATGAACTTCCAGCATAGCTCGACATCATTTTATTGGTCATTTAGGATTTTTATCGCTTGTTACTTTTCTTATAATTGTATGTGCGATCTTGTTTTTCATATTATCCATTTTTTATAATCTGAATTAATGCTTCACTAGCTATTCTGAACTTAAATAAATTCAGGTAGTAAAACAAAACACTTTTCATTCATATCACTGGAGAAGAGAAAAAGAATACTCAGTTGTACCTAATTTTCAATAACAATTTATAAAAATATAGAGTTTCTGTCAAATATACATACCTAGGATCAATTTATGATTAACAGTGGAGCACTTACTATAAGAAAATTTGACAATTTTTTTGATTATAGTCTATAGTTACTATTACTATACATCGCTTGAATTTTTTTAGGTAGAGTTTGTTTGTTCATAAGTCAGATTCATTTACGCATCATCTAAAAGATGGCTAACTGAACATTATTCAACGCATCATGCGTCACAATTTCAGTACAAATCAAATATTCAAACAAATGTATGACTGAAAACTGAAACTTTACATGAATGCTCGAAAAGAAATTCACAGGTTCAATTTGATATTGTGATTATGACAGTAACTAGCCCCTAAATCTACTGAGACAACTCAAATGAATATGTGTACCAAATAAAACTTACCAATATAATGAACAGATACAAGAGACAAAATTGAATTGCCGAACTTCACTGATTCACAGAGCCTTCCTAAAATAAGAAAACAATCCTTCAATTCGAACTCTTTGAGTACCAACAATTTATATACCAATGAATCTATTAGACAAGTCGTAACTTCTAGACTATCAGGTGTATCGAAATGAGATTTGGTATAGGTAAATGGTATGTAAAGAGGAGAGTTTTCACATATTTTTCACATTTCTGAAACAATTCTGGATCCTAAAGTGTCATTTTCGAAAGTTTTTATGCCTAATCAATTATTTCAGAGTCACTTTTGACAATGAATAAGACAAGTTGACAAAATTAAATTTTTTTATCTATTATTTTTCAAATAGCTACCATTTTTTGACAAGCACTTTCCGAAAAAAGGATGGATAGGCATGGATAGGTATAATGCATAATATTTTGCAGTTACTTCCATTAAGTTTTTTTGGAAAACAAAACACTCACTTAGGTTATGACAGTGGCATAAGCTTTATGAGTAAAAGGTAATAGTTTCCTAATTTTCGTAAAATTTTAGTTTAATTTTCCGTTAAAATAATGCATACTCAAAGTGAAAAGGTGGATATGTTGTTATTGTTTAGAAAATGTCACAGAAATTCAAGGAATGCTGCTGAGTTGTATGCTCAGAGATATCCCAATCGGCAACATCCACCCCATCAATATTTTACGTATGTTGAGAAACGTTTCAGGCAATACTGAAAAAGCACGGATATCGAGCATTTAAATATCAGTTACTTCAACATTTGTATGCTGACGATGGCGATAGACGAGTAGTGTTTTGTGATTGGTTGCTTCAAAATCACAGAGTTAATCCAAGTTTTATCAACTTTAGTCTACTTTTCGATGAATCACGGTTTACAAATAATGGCTTGTTTAATAAGCTAAATTCTCGGTATTGGGCCCAACAAAATCAACATACAATGAGAGAGGGCAATTTTCGAAAAAGGTTCGGCGTCAATCGTTGCTGGTATCGTTGAAAACAGAATAATTGGGCCAATTTTGTTTCAAGGTCAGTTAACAAGAGTTAGGTACTTAGATTTTCTTCAAAATGAAATCGAGGATCATCTTAATAATCTACCTTTAGCTGTTTTGTATAACATGCTTCTCTATAACTCCGCTGATTTATATGCTATTGTTGTATTCCATTGTACTCATACTTAGTCATAGCTGTAAACTTCTTTATATTCGTCTTGTAATTGGGATTACTCCTGTTAAACAATAAACCATTTTTTACGGAAAATTTACTACCAACAAGATGTAGCACCCCCTCATAATACCTGAACATTTGGAGAACTGCGTTTATGTAGAATAAACTCCCTTATAACGTATTTCTAAGTGAATTAAATCTCTAGCGATTCAAATCCGAAATGAATTGCTACTTTCGCACACGCACCGCTCTTAGAGTACCTTAAGGATTTTCCTGTAATGCTTGTGTTTTGTCCTTAAAAAAACCTTCTTGATTACTTAATAGACCATTTTAATAATCAAGCTATTGCAACCAATGGTCCAATACGGTGGCCTGCCCGCTCACCGGATCTGACTGTGCTAAATTTCTTCCATTGGGGATATGTTAAAGAAAGGGTCTACTATGCAACAGCAACAGTCAGTTTGAAAATCTACTATAGTGAAATAAAGATATTGCAAAAAATGTAAATGCATCGCTGAAATTGTTAGTTAGTTTTGTTAAATTTGTTGATCCAATCGCAAATAAATTAGTTACGTTAGATTCGTCACAAAACCTTATTTCGGGAAGTGCTTACAAAAGTAAACAAATCATTATCCATGGCACATTTGACAAAAGTTAATGAATTATTATCAAGTATTTTCCTTAGTAATATTCAATTTGTGTTCATAGTTGTAATCAAAAAATGGTCGCCATTTGAAAAATAATAGTTAGACACGAAAATCTAATTTTGCCAACTTGTCTTATTCATATATAACATACTAGTCACTAAAACTCTGCGATTGTAATTTTCTGATATCACTCGAGGTCCTTAGATTAGTTTACGTCCGATCATGGCCACCTAGATGCAATTTTAAAAGTGATTCTGAAAATATTAATTAGACGTAAAAACTTTCGAAAATATTACATTCTGATCCAGAATTGTCTCAGAAATCCAAAAATGTTACAATATTTAGGATGTTTCATTTAGAAACTTAGAACCGGAGCCATTCCGGTGAAACCAAATGTGACCGGAATGTGACAAATATGTGAAAAGCAATATTTGAGTGATCACCAACAGACTGGTTTTGGGGTATGACATGACCACTCGTTAAGTGCAGGCCCAGATACCATTCATTGTGTCTGGGACTCGACTAGCTGCATCGTGGCTCATCTGCATATACAAAACGAAGATTCAATAACTTATAACATTTCTATCTTGGACGAAATATATATGTGCGTTGACTAGTTCTTGTAGGAATATTCAGAATACGATAAATTGCTGTCTAGTTTAGTATTGTTTTTCTGAAAGGAAATTATTTTCATTTTAGTTCAGAAATTTTTCAGCTAGACTTACTAGACTGCCATTTCTACACTTGTAACGATTTTCTATTTCGCAGGTCTTGAATACTAGAAATATGCTTCTTGAAAAATTTCGTTGTATCAATCAAAAACTGACTTTTCAAATTAATATTTCCTCGCGTATAAGTAGATATGAGTGATAAATTGCCTACGATCAATTACAAATTGTGTGACAATCTCCGGTGAATTATTTATTTCTTGAATATATCTACAGACGAAAATCTTTACCTTGGTGGAATAGAGTGATTTTGAAACTGGTTGAATTTTTTCATGAAACTAGTACAACCAGTCAACTGTTTGAGATTCACAAAAGTAAGCGGTCGGAATTGCATTATTTTGCTTCATTTACGAATTGCAATCGGTTCTTCATAGGTAAGCGAATGAGTTTCAATATCAAGGACATTCTCAATTTCATATAGATACGGATCGTTTAAAAAAAACCATGATAATGATGATGATAGAGATTTGAAATGCAAATCTATAGTAAGGAATAATTTTTTATTCATTATAATTACTAGTTATTATAGAGCCCAACAAAAAACTTGATTTAAATAAGGTAGTTTCATGAAGAATGTTTGCAGATTATCTCTCTTAGTGGAAGCTGAAAACTGCTTACTTTCAGAAATGCAAATTATGCTTCTAAATCAGTCATAAATTATATCAAATCTTGTACTCTCATTCGTAGGTACAAATTATTTTACCTAATTTTTGGGAAATAAATTTTTTGGCTTTCTACTACTCCATCTTGATACAAAAAAATGTGGGAATCTTCCAAAGAAAGGAAGACAGCAATCATTTTTAAAAGAAGTAACTTTAAACATAGATGTGTAGATCATTCAAAGAAGTAACTTTCAGACACAAAATGGAAG
>WOGR01006939.1:0-12725 GCA_015342045.1 Leptinotarsa lineolata
ATATATTACGTTTTTATCGTGAAGTTAGCAATACTCTTATGTATTTATTTATGAGAGGCTTCTATATTAGGTTCGAATAAGCCCATGCAGGAGTTTTATTGATAATATCAATATTGATTCCACCCACAATGAAATTATAAATTTCGGAATTTTCGCGAATTACGAAGTGGGTTCTAAATCCTTCCATGAAATCATTGATGTCTATATCATGGGGGCGGTAGAGAGCTGGAACGGAAAGTTTTATCTGATTGATTTTAATCGTGATTAATTACCACCAATATTGCCCGAGTCCGTCAGCCTGCGACTAGTGGACGGTTCAGGTGGAAGTAACAAGATTAAAGATATGCTGGAAGAGTTATTTTCAAAAAGCGAACAAAAACATTCAATTTCAACATCCTGTATCTCCGAAACGAAGCATTTTCAAACACAAGTTCATATAGACTTTTTTTAAAATTTGTCTCAGGAATACGTCACTTGTATATTTTAATGTACTTATGTTACACCCTGTATAATGAAACGCGTCTGGCGGTTTTGTATACTGTACAGTGACAATCCCAAAATGAAGTGTTACTCGAACGTGCTGAAATTTTTTTTAAATGCCAGCTGTGGGAAATCGACCGTGTTTCATTTTCATTGGACGTCCCTGTATACGGGGAACCGCATCAGCATCATCATCTGGCGTTGATAGAATATCGGCCATGAAAGCATCAGCTCGGCGAAGGAATGAGGCTGCACCCATCATAGTTACCCCTGAGGGTAAAGTTTGCAGTGGGGCAGACGTCATGTGTTCGGAGGAGCACGCGCACCCTCACGCATCGCTCCACTCATTAATTACATAGTTCGGGCAAGCGACCGTGCAAGAGGCAAACCTCAATTACACCATTCCTGTAATTCCAGGATAGACCGGTCACTGCTGTGCCTAATGGGGGGATTACAGGATTACTAATAATTTAAATGCAATGTCATAGGTAAAGGATAATGGAGAAACTAACCGCCGGACACCTTTAGACATATTGACTTTTCTGATAAGCCATTTAACATTTACAACTGAACCTAGCGACCCGACCCGGCTTCTCACGGGTAGGAGAACATTTGCCATTGCATTTTTTTTCATAGTTTTACATCAGCTTGTCCGTGAAGAAGGTTGATGCTTTTACCTGAATGACGTGCCTTTGAAGATATAGAGACTGGAAGCTTCGTCCTTCAGAAAGTTCCAGAATAGTCCAGAAATGTGATGGAATCGGCAGATAATTGATGGGATTCCATAACGTATTCAAGAAACGATTCATTTTAAGATTTTTACTAAACAGTTTTACAAAACCGCAACACGTGTTTCATTACACAATAGCTTCTTCAGGCGTGTTTTCACTCCAGACGCATGAAGAAGCTATTGTATAGCGAAACACGTGTTGCGCTCTTGTAACTGTTTCTTGAACAGGTAGCAAGATTGTTAATGTTCTAGGTACAAGTACAGGTACAAGTACAAATACAAATACAGGTAGCAATACAACTGATTACGAAACACGTGTTGCGCTCTTGTAACTGTTTTTTGAACAGGTAGCAAGATTGTTGATGTTCCAGGTACAAGTACAGGTACAAGTACAAATACAAATACAGGTAGCAATACAACTGATTACCTAACAAGGCATAAATACGCTTTACGAAGCCTAAAAGCTAGTCATCGGATAGCATGCCATGATGGTTAAACCTCTGAAGAAGCTAGCCACTCGCACCAGCGAAACGTCAGGGAGAAATTCCAAAAATCCACGGCTTTCAAACTCGGAAAACAGTGACACTGTTTCTTGAATAGTCCAGACAGTTTTCAAACATATGAAAGTCTGCCGCAATCCCTTTGGACCTGTATGTTAAGGAGGCTGCGTTAATGACCATGGTACAATTGCGTACGGCTGGTGTAAATATCGAAGTAGGAATGGGTCAATTAAGACTAAGGCAAGAAGCGCTTACTGCGCTACCTCTACTGCAGACAGGCCGTGATGCAATTGAACCCAGGTTTGTGTTTAACAAACCCTACAAAGTACAAATGAAATGCAATACAACGTGTTACCCCAGGGTTAGTACTAGGAGTAAAGATATTCGTATTGCCGATTTTTCAGCCAGGAGACCAGCTGGACTAAGAATCTTGAGATCCAGTGACACTCACGGTCTGATGACTTCGACAATTGCTGAACTAGATAAACGTTACACCCATGCTCAATGCCTGAAGATATGGGATGGAATCAAAAGATGCAGTCTTGCCAGAATCACCCTTGGCGACCCTGGGAAGCTGGAGCCGAAGAAATATCTGGCGATGACCAGGAAAAACCTACGTTTAACAGTAGGATTTCTAACTGGCCATTGTCAACTAAGGAAACACCTCCATACTATGGGGCTGGTGGATACAACTTTATGCAGGATGTGTGAACAGGAAGATGAAACTGTCAGGCATGTCTTATGTGAATGTCCGGAGTTATCATAAGAGAGTATGTGTTCGGCAAGTTTTGGTCTACACTTGCCGATATAAAAGAGATATCTCCTAGCGTCCTGTCCACCTTCCTGGAAAGGACAGGATGGACGATGACCTAGGATGACAACTCCTTGGAAGGATGTACAATGAGCCACATGAGTGCTGTGGGCCTACACTGGCCCTCCCTTTTCTACAGATACAGATGCCGCAACATTGCAGAAAATACGGAAACATTTCGTAATGTTGAGACATCTTCGGAAATGTCTGGAACGTTTGGAAATATCCCTAGATCATAATGAATCATTCCAGAACAGTCTAAAATGCTATGGAACGATCTGGACCAATGTAGATTTTACGAATCTTTTTGTATGAGTAGGGCTACTCATTGGTAAGGTTCATGAAGCAAAATCTTTCGGCAACTTATAATTTAAAGTTCACTCTTTCAATCCAATAACCAATCTTTCAACTCCCTCTGTAAACCTGGGTACTCCAGCTAGTAACTGATGATAAAATTACCCAAATGAAGATATGTTCATTACTATCAGTTTGAATTTTTCAAATAGGTGAGTACTTATCTGTTTGAAAATCTGTTTGAAATCTGTCTTTCCGTTGATCAGCTGTCGCCCTCATACGAACGACAACTCTCGGGAGTTGAGAAACTTGTGCGAGCTAAGGACTAACGAGCTTTAACCTTTTAACGTGTGATTCCTAACACGGTTGTAGAATCATCCCAGCTTTAGCTAGATAAATTCTCTCGAGTAAAATATCTGGTCGAGGCCGGAATCGAACCCACGACCTTCCGATATCTTGAGTCGGGCGCACTACCACCGCGCCAATTCCACAACAATTTCACCTTAAGACAATGCAAAAGGAAAATACAACTTTGTCGCATTGGTTTGTCAGACCGCTGTGATAATTATCGCGAGCGATAGTTTCAATTGCGATTACTCGTGAGATGTTAATTTGAATTCTATAGGGTGAAAAGCAAATCTGATATGTATGAGAAGCTTGTAGTAATCAAAGTATCTGTCTTAATAGCTTTCCAATTACCACAATATAAAGCTATCCTTGAAAGATATACATTGCCATTGCGAAAAACTGTAGTCCGAAATCTGTTAAGTTGTACCCAAAAGCGATGAGCCGCGTTCTTCTCACATATACTGCTATGGGTGGAATCAAGCGTGCTAAATCACTCGAATACTTTCTGCAAGAATATCTATAGAGGACACATAACTCTTTCTTCAATGTTTCAGACTATCAAGATTGCTCGTGATGTTTGGGTCTTCAGTCAAGCGGATGATTTTTCTGAATGGAATTAAGCAATCTCAGGGTATGCGCATGTATATGAGCATTATGCCAAAGCAGAACTAATTTGAGCTTTGTGAAGCGTCAGAAGTTGCTATGTACAACTTGTCGATTCGAAATCGGCTCAAAGTTTCTGAGAAGCTGGTTTTGCCATGCCGGTGCCGATACATTGAATTTCTTAGAGAATATTGATATGTACCTGAGTTTCCGTAGCACTGAATGATACTTGATTACTGTCATTTCAAGCTGAATTTTTTTCCAGATTCTCATCGAGATATGAAATCTCTTGTTTTTGCCGAAGGTATTCTTTGGCAGCTTTGGCAGTAAGATGAGTCCAGTGTGCTGTCTCCAGCAGAGAAAAATACTGGACTTGTAGTTTCTTCCAGAAAGTCGTTGTTGTATGATGAAATACGGGTTGGAGATGGGTCCCTACGGAACACTAGCGTTGGTGGCAAAGTTATCCGAAAGAGAACCACTTGTGACATGAACAAAGACTAATTGACGAGCTATAACATGGAAGTTCAATTGATAAACTCTCCAGAGAAAGTCATACTCCTTGAAAATAACGATTGCATCAGTTTGAGACTCTCCGTGTTTCTTTGTCGCATAGTTTCAAATGTAGATAACATGTGTATGAAGATTGTCTGCTGATTTTTGCTTTCGAAAACCATATTCTAGTTTGTTGACAGTCGTTAGTTTTGAATGAGTTTCTGAACGCTTTGCTGCTACAAAGAGTTGAGATCTGCAGAAGTACTTGGAATGATTGTTTTCTCTCTCTCTGTATTACTATCTGTGTTATTGCTAATGAGTTGTCAATCTATGTATTTTCTTTGGAATTGAGGCGAGGATCCACCTTTATTAACTCTGGATTGATAAAGGAAATCATTACAGGAAAACATTTAGGAAAAAAGACTTTTGGCTTTGTGTAATTTAATGTCCATATGAAAGTGATTCTTTTGAAAAATGTTATTTATTCCAGTTTGTACCTAAAAAAAAACTTCTATACATGATGTTTGTGAAGAATGTTTATTGGGTTTTCCATATTTTTATCAACTTTACCGGCAACTACTCAAAGACGGCAAAACGTTGAGATTATAACGATCGACAAACCCAAAACCAGAAGAGTTGACGACGAATACTATTTTGTAGCTCGTCATTCTCCAATGTAGTCAAATCTGTACTCCAATCGATTGTAATTTCAAACCTAGATATAGGATATCTCGTAAGATCAGACAACTTTTTTGCAAAATACTCATATAATAAATGGAGATAGAAAAATTAATTTGCATTATTTTACAACTTGATTGTATGTATTGTATTTTGATGAGAAAAATTGTTAGAGTCCAACTCCACATCTCTGCTGTATATATGACATTGAGCTCTGAATCGATATATTACTATATGACGACGAAATCATAAATCATAATCAGGAATATAACCAAAGAGAAACTGAGCTAGAGTTCAGAACATTCCATTATTCGTGAATACTTTTCACCGAATAGATTTCAGACCCAGAGTTCCAAATTAGCAATTAATTAATCATTTAATTAAAAAAGTTGTTCCACCAGGGTTTCCTCACTCCTTATTATTGTATTAGTCAAGATGAGCTTGTGTTCTCCTGTGGCACATCATTCTCAATCTTACACAGTTTGCTGACCCTTCTGTTCTGGTCTGAATACAAATATATACCTGACTTCTACTAAACACGATATAGTCTAGTGCACAAGTACCATTTTGCAATATTTGAGTTCGCCTTCACAAATGATAATAAAAAAAATGTAAAGTTTTTGATTATATATTGAAAATTATAGAAAATGTTCAAAATATGAAAAAATCCTCAGAAAGCATAAAAAATCCCAACTCAGAATTGAAGAACCAATATTATTGAGTGGTAAAGGTATGGGTAAAATCAATCTCGGCAATGCACAAAAAATTATCAATTTGAATCAATAAATTTGTATATTGAAGAATGAAATACAATTGAAAAGGGGTAATTTTTGGGCGCGATTAGTTTTTTTGCGAAAAAAGATTTTTGGTTTTTTGCTTCCCCATCTCTATACACCAAGTTTGAGAAACTTCCAAAAAACAAAAGACAGCTTTTGTCAAATATAGAAAATCGTCATAAAATAATTCAAATTCATTCAAGCAAATACAACTTCAATATTCTAAAACAAAAATTCTCATTATTCACAATTCTATCTTTCAATATTCCAAGTTTATAGACATCAAAATGGATACGATTACAGGATATAGGAATATAAAACAATCTCCAAGTATGCAAACTTGCACGGATGCGCACTAAGAATTTTGCCTTAGTATGACCGGAGCAAAATTGCAACCTCAGCAAATAAATTTTTATAAATATTGAAGGAGGTCAAAATAATCAACGAGTATTATTCAGTATCCATTGATCACTCTTCAGAAACGGTTTCAGAGCATTTTCAGAATGCAGTACATCTGCTTTTTGTCGATCCTGCTGGTTAGCCGTATATTGTGAATATTTGGTGATTCTTTGTATTTTACTCTTAACTATTCAATGTTAGTTCATTCCGGAGCGTATTTTTTCTCATTTTTATTAATAAATATCTCATTAAGTTTTCTAATGAGTTTCTTCATCATTTGAATGAATGAGAGTCGGGTGAAACAGCGAAAAATCCTCTCGAAATAAGCGAAGCGAGTACTGAGTTGTGACACTATTGAGTTCAAAATGAACTCTTCAGAAAGATGTGTGAATCAGTCACAGAACTTTTTTACAGGTACCAATTGAAAGAAAAAGCCCATTAGAAACAACTACTTTCAAACACATGAACATTGGATTACACGAAAATCGTTGTTTCCTATTCAGTGTGTACTTCAAATATTCGTTATGAATGAATCAATGATTCAGATATCATTCACATGAGCATTACACAACTCGGAATAAAAAAGAACCACTGATATGAAATTCTTCATACATGGAAATCTATCATTCTTGACGTGTACTTCTTGATGGTTTTATTCTGTGTTAGGAATCACACGTTAAAAGGTAAGACCTCGTTAGTCCTTAGCTCGCACAATTTTCGACTTCTGAGGGTTGTCGTTCGTAGGAGTGCGACAGCTCCAAACGGAAAAAATTGAATCAGAATAGAAACAGTTCGGGTTGAACACTGGTCTTCAACCCTTCAGTAGAGAAATGCGTCGATAGTTCAAGGGAGTTCTGATGAGGAGTTGAAAACAATTGTTGTCGACCCGAAACTTCAAAAAGTACATCTTTAGGATTATAGATTTTCATGTACACGAAATTTATTATCAATGTTCTTTTATAAATTACATTGTATGGCGTTTCTATGAATGATATCTGTTCCAGTTTGACGAACACTCTGGATAGGCACATATAATTATCGTGTAATCAATGTTCATATGTTTGAAAGAAGTTGTTTCTAACGGGCTTTGTCTTCTGGTTTGTATTTATAATGAACTTTTATTCACGACCTATATATCTTTGTAAAACATATTTTGTAATTGATTACTCTCTTTCTTTCTTCTGAAGTTTCCCACATTTTTTGTATAAAGCTATAAAGCTAGAGGAGAAGAAAGCTGAGAAGCTTTTTTCCTTAGAAAAATAAGTACTTACTGTAAACTTGAATAAACGATAGTCTGTTTGCAAACATTTTTCATCACAGTTGTCCTTTAAATAATGCTTCTTTTAGGAAATTTTTCCAAATTGAGAGTTTATAGGAAGACCTCGATTTTTAATGAACAAACAAAGATGTTCAGGAATAAAAATATCAATAAATCACTGAAAAAAGATCGATAATATTCCGAATGTATTGTTTTCCCATTGATGAAAGCTAAAATAATATACATCTGTTGTTTTTGTTATAAATCAATGCATTGTTCAAGAGATAATAATTTTAATTTTGTCCAAATTCTTATTATTGATGCAAAAAATGATTTTTACGAAAAACATTGTTACATGAAACGCATGTTTCTGCCAGGAAATAATGAAATTGGAGAACCAGTTTTTCACAGATCATAATTCTTTCACTTTGTATGGAAACATAATCTGCTGAAAAAATTATTTGTTTATTTAATAAACAATTTGTTATAACCAAATATATATTCACACACTTCATTTATCAAAAAAGTACAAATATAAACAACAATGATACATGGTTATTGTTCATCATTTCTCTATTCAATAAAATTAGTGAAATTTTTTTATGTTGAACGGTTTTATTGAAGAAAAAGATAATAATGATGTAGATAATGAACTAAAAACTGAAAAATAATTTTAAGGGTCCTAGGTAGCAGTCATCACACCACGGTATCTGCGGTATTGATAACATAAGAAAAAATAATAAAAATCTTTGGGCGTAGCGTAAACTCTGAGTAAATATGTAGATACTAAACCCAACGATTTCATAATTTTTTCATCTGATCAATATCGTAGATTGCTAAAGAGAGTGGTGTGATGACTGCTACCTAGGACCCTTCGAATTATTTTTTAGTTTTTAGTTCATTATCTACATCATTATTATCTTTTTTTCAATAAAACCGTTCAGCATGAAAATATTTTTTAACTCATTTTATTATCAATTTTTTGGTTTCTAATTTTTATCCACCCTAATACCACACAATTTTCAACACGTTCTACCCTTTTATCTTAACTTGGGTGGTGTATCGCTAACGATGTATCATTTTTAGCCACCCTTACGCCACACAGTCCTCGAAACGACACAAAATCTTGACTTGGGTGGGAGATCCATGTTTGTATACCGATTTTGAATTGATAAAGTTCTCTGTACAGATTATATTGGATTTGCATCTTTTCAAAGTTTACTACTATTCTACCAGTCAAGACCTGCCATTTGATACCGATATTGAGGTAGTTTAAAAAAAACATGTAATTCGCCATTTTGTAGCTGTGGCCCTCTCGAATCTGCATCTTTTTCAAAGTATACTACTATTCTACTAGTCAAGCTCTGTCATTTGTTACCCATATTGAGGTAGTTGTGAAGAAATATGTAAACCGCCATTTTGTAGCTGCGGCCATCTTGAGTTTGCATCTTTATCAAAGTGTACTACTATTCTATTGTTAGTATCCCTGTAGATACTAACAATCGAAACGTCGTGAAGTAACGTGGTTTGAAATCACTCAACTTTTAATTATATTAATTCATTTTATTTTATTCATTCATTTTTTTTCACTCGTATTTTATTTCACAGTGAATTCTTTTCAGGTTTTTCGCTTAATATATTTGCCATTTTTAGCTATTCTTTCAAATTTCAATTGTATTGTTTATTTCAGGGATTTCAAATCACTTTATAAAAAATTTTAGACAATGGAAGTCCGAACTGCTGAAATTCATTCAAATTGTTGTTACATAAAGCACAAATTAGGTAGAATTTAGTCAGTATGAACACGCCCAAAGAAGCCATTGCATGGCAAAACACGTGTTGGGGTTTTGTAAACTATTCAGTGAAAATCTCACAATGAATACATTGTAGGTTGTCATCAATTATGGGCCAATTACATCACATTTTCTGATTTTTTTCAGAGGGAATATTTCCGGAAGTTCAAATAAAGCACCAAAAAAATCTTTCCCCAACTTCGAAAATTATCACGATTCTAATGTTATTATTCAACTCGGAAAAAAACAATAATCAACAAAAGCATAATTCAGAGAGAAACTGCGATATAATTTTCTGTGGGTACTTGACTATCCAGCAACTACATTCTAACATTTCATTTTTCCATTTTTCATTTTATACCGTTTGCGAGGCAATCTACACACGACTAATGTCTTTTATTCGGTCATAGTGATTGAGGTGAAGTGAAAAGTGAGGTACAGACCAGAATATTTTCCCACGTTTGCGAAGATGTCATAGAATTGGTGGGCGCCCTCTGTAGGTATGTTTTAAGGGACTGGTAGAACAGGCGGTCACATTGCCTGGTTTCTGAACTGAACTATGTTTGGAGGATGAAATTTTTAAGGAGTATATTCTGTGCCTGGCTTTATATGAAGAGGACGTAGTGGTGATCCAATGAGAAATTTTGATAATGACCGAGTGGAAACATATCAACGTAGTGTCATTTTCTATATCAGTTAATTTTACTATTGACTGAGTCGTCAGGATTTTTAAAAAAGTTTATTTTTCTTTTTTTCCATGTGGAATTTCCAACTGGGCAGTACTACTATTTTCCTAATAAAATGAGAGGACATCTAAAGTACGTCATTACATAATTTTTTCATATCTCAATAAGAATTAAAAATATTGCCGCTTCAGTTCCTGGAGCTAGGATTTTTGTTATAGAAAATTTTTTGTTTTTTCAGTTATTTTTTTCACAAAAAGCCAACTTCTATTTCTTGATTAACTAAATCGTTTATAACGAAGTGGAAATTATTTTGGGTGATATTGTGAATCAAAAGACAACTCAATCATAATTTTCTGTGACAGCAAGCTCAAAACTGAAGAAATGTGCAGCTTGTGGACTAGACAAGTAGCCTAGAATGTCACCATTCAGGGCTATGGTGAGATATTATACTGCTTTCTTACCATAACGACTATTCAACAGAATATAACAGGGTGTCGCATTCATATGAAAATTAAATGCCTCGGGAATGTAATAACCCCAGATGAATAAAATGAATGTTGGAGAATTCTTATTATTAATAGAACAGAGGGAAGAAATGCCGTACATCTTGAGACCACAAATTAACATCTTAAGCCTTATTGGAATTAGAGCAGTTGTTGAACAAGTAGGGGTTTCCCTACTTGTTCCCCCTATTCAACAATCGAGAATAGAAACTAGAGGTGGAAATTAATTTATTCATTAAGAAATGGAGGAGCAAGGTTTCTCAGTGGGTAAAATTTTTTGGTATTGAAACGATTGCTTAAGAATGTTTGCAGAACGTGCTCGACTCTGGGTACCCATCGTTGCAATGAAAACATTTTTATTGTCTCACTGTTCAGTATTTTCAATTCTGATTACTTTTTCGTCTACAAATTTTCTCATTCTTCAATACATTACTATGAAATTCAGATTTTTAAACCAGATCGATAATAATTGGCACCCTCTGTATACCGAAAATAAATTTCGTAATACTGGGCGTTGTTAATTCATCGTCACGCAGTTCTTTAATCAGTCAAAGCCAGTCCAGTCATGCATAATGTACATCGTTTGAAATATTCCATACGAGAAACACAAAACATAAACATGTATAACTGCGCGGAAAGAGTGTAAACCCTCACGCAGTTTGGCAATTGACACGCGAGAGTTCTGTCATTCAGAGGCATTAGAGTCGAATTTCATTTGGAACAATGAATCTGGCTACGTGTGCAGAATGAACTCAAAATGGGAAGAAATTCAGGCAGCATTGAAGTCGTTTCTTTATATGTATATCATATTCTCAATTGAAAGTTTGAATATCGTATGTCACTTCTCACAAAAAAATATAAAAAGTGATAGTTATTTTTCAGGAATTTGAAAAACCTCATAGTTTCATTATCAAGGCAACTACAAAAATTTCTCAGGATGTTAATTCTTCTATACACAAAAGTAATTAACGGAAATAGTCCACTGAAAATTTTGACTTACAAAATGTTTATGCACTATGCCTCACTATTTTTTGGATATATAACCGCTCCAAGAACTTTGCTGCTCCAGACCCAGATGGGCTGAACACTTATTGGTGGAAAAAGCTACCAAGCACCCACCGCCATCTGGCTAGACTTTCCAACTCATGACTGGACGGACAGCAGCCGATTCTGGATTGGTTAGTCGAGGGGCGGACCGTTCTCATCCCCAAAAGCGGAGATTTGTCGATTTCTAAGATTACAGACCGAAAACATGCTTAAATTCGTGTTATGAGTTGTTTACAAGCATCCTATACACACGAATACTCACCGCAGTTGACCGAGTGTTCGAACGGATATTTGAGCAGAGAGGGTCGAAGAGAGGATGTAAAGAGAACCTGCTCATCGATAGATGTGTAACGCAGGACTCGATGCAATATAAGCGTAACCTCTCTATGGCCTGGATCGATTACCGCAAGGCATTTGATACAACATCACATGAGCTTATCTTGAATTTGCTCAGATGCCTTGCGGTACCCGAAAAAATAGTGAGATGCCTGGAACAACCGAAACCTCTCTGGCGGACTCGCTTTACCATAACATCTGGTCAAGCCAAAGTCTAAAAAGGGTGGATAACTTTCAGAAAGGGTGTATTTCAGGGCGATTCCCTCAGTCCCCTTCTCTTCTGCATCTCACTATTGCCATTATCTGTTGCGCTCAGAAATACTCAAGGGTATAACTGTGGCACCCCCGAAAACCGGAGGCACAAGGTCTCAAAAGAGGACGACGCGGGGACTGCGGAGAGGATGTGCAGCTCGTACATGGAAGCATCCTACACCATCTGGATGCCGGAGAGACGTATACTTACCTCGGAGTGGAACAACGCCACTCACAAGAGGTAATAGCAGTGAAAAACTCTCCCCGCGGCAAGTATCAGCACAAACTCCGACAGATATGCTTGCCGTTCCAATCTTACTCTACTCGTTTGGAGTATTGAAGTGGACTCGAGAGGAGCTGTATCAACTCGAGGTAAAGACCCGAAAAATGATGCATCTCCATAGGAGTTTGCATCCTAAATCGTCCGTTCCACGGTTGTACTTCCCTTGACAACAGGGAGGCCGAGGACTTCTGAGTTTGGAGTGTCTACATGACAGAATGGTACTGGGTGTAGCCTGTAAAGTCGTCAGGAGTTCGGATCCCCTTCTTTGCATGGTCCGCGTTCATGAGAGAGCAGGAATTGGAGCATTTACTTTTAGGGCAGCTGCCCGAGCAGCTGATGAGCTCGGTTTAGTTTTCGACATTGAATGAGGCGATCACAACTCTGTCACCGAGTTGGAACCCGTTCAGCAAAAGGCTCATATAAAATTCGCAGAGATCACTTCACTTCTGCGACAAC
>WOGR01006940.1:0-12725 GCA_015342045.1 Leptinotarsa lineolata
CATGAGCATCGAATGATTGCGTTCTTATTGCTCGCATCGCCGGATCTCGAATTAAATCGGTGAGTGACGAGTGACGTAGTATCCGAGTGATTTCATTCGAATGATATTTCGATTTTTTGGATCACTCGAGTACTCATCATTTGATTCTCAGAATCATTCGATTATGTCCATCACTAACCCAAGACAACATGAACACAATTCACCTCGCTTCAAATATTCAGTAAAAATAATAAAACCTAAAGTCAATGATTTTAACATTGCACGAAATTTTTGTGATAGTCTCAAGAGTTAACCCCAGTGCAACAATTAAACTTCTATAAAAAACTCCCCACCAGCGCCAATTTCTCATAATACAAATAGGGCCCCACGTTGGGCGCCAAATTCTTGTACCGTTTCCTTTCTCGTTTCTTGATCTAAAGAAAGGAAGCGGTACTTGTGCCCAGTTGGAATGGCTAGCTCTTGATTTGCCGAGACAAGGTCGAAGGTTAGTTCTTCATTTTCTATAGAAATTCAGTTATTAATTATGAATGGAATGACCCGTTACTTGATGAAAATCAATAACACTATCCATGATAATGATTACACAATTTTCATAAACAAAATTTTTAGACATGTTTCGCCAACACCGAAGCTTCCTCGGTATAAATGAAACGACGGTGTTAGCGAATCACGTTTAGAAATTAAATGTGAAAATTGTGTAATTATTTATTATCATGAGTGCTGAAAAAGGTTACCAAATTGAAATCTCTTATTCGGACGCCATTTACAGAGTTTCCAGAAATACTAAACCATTTTATCAACTTAGTTACACTAGGATAAGAGACACTCCAAGTATACCAATAAAACAAGAAATACAGTTTACTTGTGAGTTTCAATAAGGTTTTTCATCCCCACCATTGAAACGAATAAATTAACAAAAATACTGAATAATCACTATTGAACATGAATTTTCATTGTATAAAGGAATCAGAGTGTCAATGTTCTGTAATTTTATATTCTTTCCAATAGTCTCCAATTATGAAATTATCATCATGGATAGTCGAAAATGTACATTTTCGAAAAACATCCTGTAACTCAGAAACGATGATAGATATCGATATGCGGGTTTCAACATTATGAAATTATCATGATGGATAGTCGAAAAAGTACATTTTCGAAAAATATCCTGTAACTCAGAAACAATGATAGATATCGATATGCGGATTTCAACATTAAATTTGTTATATAATTTGACTCTGAGTCACAGCCATCAGTTTTCATCTATCTATTTTGAAAATAGGAGTTTCCCTTTGAAAGTGTTCAATTTGGCCCACTCTGTACTAGCTTTATCAAAATCCTTAAGTAATCTCCGATGACAGACATTACCTCAAGATGTTTAAACCTCTGAAGAAGCTAGCCACTCGCGCCAGCGAAACGTCCGGAAAAAATTCCAAAAACCCACGGCTTTAAAATCCGAAAAATAGTGACACTGAAAACCTCGGCCGCATAGGCTCCAACCATTTTGTCATGTTACCATTTTCTTGTTCAGTGTTTTCAGTATCATTTGCCATTATCGTAAATGTTATTTTTACAAGTTCAATTCAACTGCGAGTCGATATGGATGCTAAATTGGTTTATTAAATTGTTCAAAAGGTATGTATAGGCAAATCTTATTTTTCATATTTTCTAAAAAGTTAATTATGTTTATTTTCAGTAGCATGCATGAAAAAATATAGAAAACTGTCGAAGAAAAATTCCTGCTAGTATTTTTTTTAAAACACAAATTTATGTGATCGTTGGAATGATCGATATTCAGATAATCTCGTCTTCCGGCAATTTACACCCGTCAAATATAATATGATTCGTCAGTTTTTTTAGCTGATCCCATTTAAATAATTCTTTGGGAAATGGTAAAACCCAAACTGTATCCATCCAACAAACAAAGGAACCCAAACAAAGATAGATGCGTGATCAAAGCATTATCAGCACGCACATTTGCATTCATTCATTCAAAACTAAAACCTGACCTAATCTAACCAACCCTGTAAGTCTTGTCATTTTAAAGTTAGCTATTGGTGGTCTGTAAAATGGCGCTTACGTTGTGAGGATTATTATTTCATACAAGTATCCCAGTAGTCCACGTTCAAAGATTTGTCGTCTCGTTCCTATTATGAAATTCAAATTAAACGGCTTCGCTTTCGACATTAGTTATCTAACGTCTGCTGTATTTTTTGTTATGTAATGTCGACGCACCTTTGACGGAAAAAGATTGAAGGTGAGCTTTGAAAACAATTTCCTTTGTTTCATCACTTTGCGAGATGAACTTTTGATTACACCATACAACGAACGTTTGAAATATGTTGCTTTGATGTTCCTTATACATGGCTCAGAGTTGGAAGTCTTTTAGTTTTTGTCGTATTGTTTGATTTAAAATAAACAAATATATTTGTTGACAAATGAATGCTTTCGATTGCTTCATTAAAAATAACCACAGCATGATATGAGTCAGATTTCATTCATTGATTCAAGGTGGAAAGTCGTCATAAAATGTCTAGGAATGTGATATTTCAAATGAATTTGTGGCAAATCAGTTATCCAGGTGATATAGACTATAATTTTCTGTTTTTTCAAGAACAAAACACAAGCACTACAGGAAAATCTTTGGGCGCTCTAAGAGTGGTGCCTGTGCCAAAATAGCGATTCACGTTGGATTTGAATCGCTGGAGATTAAATTCAATTGGAAATACGTTCTCAGAAAGTTTATTCTACATTCTCCCAATAAAAAAGTTCTTAAACAGTGAAGTTCAAGGTGTACAGAGGTGAACCTCAAAACGATGAGCAGCCACAGTCCGTCGCGTATTTCTGATATGTACCGCTCTTGGTGAAATCAAATGTGTCAAATCACGACTTTTGAAATTTTATTGATTCACAGAACTTCATGCAGTTTGATGATGGTAAATATCATCATCAATGACAGTTCTGTTTTTTATTAAGTGCTTGAAGTTGCAAAAACCATATTGCTATGAGCGACTTTATAACAAATAAAAAAAATTAATGGTAAAATAAAGTTGATAAGTTCTATGTCCATCAGATACTATATTGAATATTTTGATCTATTTTTTAAATTTTCTTTCAGCGACTGGCGAATTGTGTTTATTCATGATATTTTGTAGACCTGTGTAATTGATGACTTGTTCATTTTGTGGAAATTCATTTCATTAAAAAAATATTTGGTAGACTCTGTAAGAATGTGCTTTACATATAAAAAATGTGTATTACACAAGTCACATGTAGGTTCATCATTTCGTTTGTTGATATATTCATGGTCGAGATGGGTAATAATAAACTCCTCGTCACGATTTTTGAAAACCATTTTATGTGGCATCACTGATTTCCTGATTTCTCCCTGATTCATTTTTTATCAGAGGTTAAAATTCTATCTACCATGTCCTTATTTTCTCTCAATTCAGAACTTGATACATTTCACGCTATCAGCCAAGAATCCATCACTTTCTGACGGAGAACTATCTTTACATTATTGAAAACGACAGGTTGGACTGTTGGAATATTTTGGTTGAAGTTTGTGTTGAACCTCCCCGTTACCAACTATTTCCTGCATATGAAGGTACTCATAGGAAACGTAAAGTTATATTTTCTGTCTGCAAGTGGTGCACTTCGCTTACTACATGCGCTGAAAAGTCTCGGGTATAACACAAAGATGGCGCTAGTGTTATTGCATTCACCACTTTTTCAGTAATTACCAACCTTCAAAAAAAAACTGTTGAATTTTCATGACATTCTACTCATAAGTTTGTGAGTTATTGTGCTAAGAGTGACACTAGTTTTGTTATTTTCGAAACAATGGATCACAAACAATTTCGTGTTTTAACTTTACACTGCTTCTTGATGGGAAAATATACCGTTCAAGCGGAGCAATGGCTTGAAATGAGTTATAAGAACTCCGCTCCATCAGAAACAACAATTGAACGTTGAATTATCTAAAAGAACAATTCGTTCAGGCCAGTCTCAACTCATCTACTCAGCCAGTTTATGGACTAACACCTATCAGAAAATAATTACTATCCTGGCTAATACCATGAAGGGCGTTGGATTATATCCTACAGGTGTCAGTGCAGGATTCTTCACAGAAGTAATCTCTGCATATGCTGTTGGCATCGTTCATTATGTTACGGAATAATTGACACGACCGAAACTCAAAATGCAAATTTGTGTTTGGTGTTATGTTTCTGGGCTTGGCTCAGATACGCGCCTGTTTTGATTTGTTGATTTTAAGCCGTTAGAATGATTGACATGTCCAAAACTAAAATGCTTTCGAAAGCCAACGTACGAGCCTAGTATGTTTGCTGTTACGTTACGAGCATTAGCTCACATTGATATGCGCATGTTCTGTGCATGTGAACTTCCATGAATTCTTGGCAAGATTCGAACTGGGCCCGAAAGAGCCATGCCTATTTTATTGTTAGAGCCTAAATCATCATCGCACGTTGTGAATAGATGCTTGGAAAGAGATCCATAAGAAGGCATGGAAAAAGAATGATTCGAATGTGACGGAAATGAAATGGGTGCCTTTGTCAATGAATTGATAGCATTGTTAGAGATCAAAGAAAGGGGCATATGGAAAAAGAGAGGTTTTTAAATTGCATCAAGGTATTTCTGTAAAGTAACAGGATTCAGGTAGAAACACACTCAATTCTGAAGTGACATGAGGCCAAGTTTCAAAGACTTCTCTTGTTGGAATCTGTGTTAGTTTAGTTTTTTCCTATTTTTCCTTTTCCAACAGTGTGTTTTACCAATTCGGGATTCAGACGACTCGTATGTCTTTTTGCCGAGTCTATTAGCATAAAATCCGAATGTCCGGGTAAAGGCGGGTACGACAGTTCTGCTACCCATGCGAAGATGCCTTATTTCGACAAGTAACTCCGCAAGTAACTTTATGGCTTTGGTATCAGCTAGTAGCTATCTGCTTGCATTGAAAGTTGGTTTGATCTTAAGAATAGTTTATCATAAGCTATGGATATGTTTGGTTTATATTTTTCCCTCGAATAGATCGCCAGCAAGTAACGATTGTCATCATTGCAGTTTTGAATGCTTTTTCTGTGTATTTTTTTGCAACTTGGATGCCGTCCGACTTGCCCATTTCTTTCACGCCTGCGGGAAACACTGCAGCCTCATGGACTTACCACGTTTCTTCTCTTCTTATGACAACAATTCCAACAACCTAATTCCTTGTAAAGGTCCTTTTGTTGAATGTTTGTCAAATTCTTTTGGACGTATTTTCGCTTCACCGTAAATTGCTGGCCACCTGACGAGCTATCTTTGTTCTTTGTTGCTTTGCCGGTAGCTAAAGTCTCTGTTAAACAGGCGTATTTTGTTTGGCAATGTCTATATTAGTTATTTTTTTCTGACAGTCTATTTTTGAGGAATTTTCTGATTGTGTTCCCAGGTATTTGCCTGCGATTCCTGAATTTTCTGGAACTGAGTGTACAATTGATTTTATTCAAATTATTAAATTTTGGAAGATCATAAGTCTTATGTTGACTATAACTCATATAAACTCAATAACTATATGATGAAATCTTATCATATAGGTTGAATTCGAAATTAATTTCCTAATGACAACAATATTGCGCATCGTGAAGCTGTTTAATATTGAGGCCTGGCAATATTTGCATTTCCAAAATTCATAATCGCTCCTATGGCGTATAATGTAGCCTCTTAGTCACACGTGTGACAGACTAATGGTCACCCACAAGGAGTAATACGTTCATATTAAGAATTCTAGCCGCGCACAGTCAACCTGGCAATTTTCAGTAACCATTATAAAGTAGACGCTACCATAAGTCAATGTTAATAGGTATGTGTGCGTGAGGAATTCTATGCGATTTTGGCGTCCCTTGCATTCCCGGAATACACGCGCGTCTCCGCAACCATTGTTCATCACTTCGTCAAGGCCAGCCATGATCGCGGGATCGAAATGATTTAAATTGCTTTGCGTGTTACTATGTTGAACTTCGTTTCGAAACGACACTTTGAATTTCATTGTTACTTTTTTGTCTTAAAGTGTACGACGGTTGCATGTAACACTCGTTATCGATTTTCCAGTGGAACGTACTTTGTCCGACCAAAATGTAAAACGAACTACTTTTTTCATCAAATCGAGAAGGGAATATTACCAGTTTAAGAACGATAAAAAATATTATTGAAAAGATGTCACAATTCAAGATGGCCAATCATTGCAAGACATTAACATCATAGGATTTTGGCATTAAAAATTGGACATGTATATTGCGTGTTTATTTTTCGAAAAAAAAAGATATATGTCAAGTTTTTGATCACTCAGTGAATTCAAACTTAACATTAGAGCAGCAAAAAGGCCTTGTAGATTAGTTCACAGTTCAATTTTGAATTTATTTAAATTTTCGAATTTTTATTTTGTTTCAGGGACAATTTAGTCCAGCTTCTGACTGCAAGATTTCGGTAAAGTATAATCTCGTTAATGAATTTACTTGAGCTGTCCGAAAAGGAAAATAGTTTTTATGATAGTTAACAAGTATATAAATATACTGATGCATCTTTATTTTAAACGGAATACAAATAATTCGTTCGAGAACGTATCACCTGCTATATTTCGGCCCTTATAGAAAATCTAAAAATATGCAATACAGGTTGAATTTATTTTGTAAGCTAGTTTTCAATTAAATTACATCTACTTTCTAACAGGAGCGGACACAACCCCTAAAATTTCAACTGGAGGCAGTGGTTGAGTTATATCTACGTCATTTCAACGGTCGTTCAGCTACCTTTTCAAAAATATCACTAACTTATTCGACCTTTTTTCAAGTACTTTCAGAAAAATCAAGGTATCAAGTGTTTTGCAATGAAACATAAACAAACTCATAACAAGTAATTCATCTTATTTAGGTCTCCCAAAGTCCTCTATAACATTCCGAAAAACTTATGCTTGAAGTTCTCTACGCGCAGCTGTTATAATCCTCTTCAAATCAAATTTGGAGACTGTTTCATTAACAATCAATTTTAGATGGCCCCATAGGAAGCGATAAGTCGGATGATCGTAGTGCCTGCCCATTGTGTTGCTCCTCTTCCGACCAATCAATCTGACAGAAAATTTATCATTCAGTTTAACTGAAAGAAAGTAGTGTGGTGAAGCTCCATTTTGTTGAAAGTGAATAAAAACGTCTTGACAAATCAATTTACCAACCGCATCAATTTGACTTTCCAGTTGTTAAGGGACGCATTATTCCTTTCAGCAGATTTTCCTCAATTAATAACGGTCAAATAATAGTATTCCCAAGAATACCAACCCAAACGCTCACTTTCTCTGGATACTGTGTATGACCTTTCCTGAAATATCGCATATTTTCATCGCTTGAGAAGCGACAATTTTGTTTGTTAACATGCCAGCAACTAAAAACGTATACTCAGTAAAGCAAATATTCTTCTGTCGAAATCGTTATCAAGAATTTTCATTCTGAACTTCAACTTCAGTGCTTTCCTTACTGTTTTGCATGACGTTCCTACTTGGCGTGCCACAATGCGAAGTATTGTGGAGTGTTCTGTGTTCTGCAGTAAGGTGCCTAAAACTTTGCGCTGCTTCATCCAGAATACGGCGATTATTTCTTTTTTTTTGTTAGCAACGGAACCCGTTTCACTGAACTTACCCACTAATTCCAAGACATATTCATGATTTGAATTACTGTTTGGATATCTATCTAGTGAGATTATAGTGTTTCAGATATATTAACCGTCATAATTTTATCATATAATTGAAACAATAACGATCATTTACTAAAATTCAAAAATATGAAAATCACACTCACCTGCCATATTTTTATGTAATTGGTGGTTCTCAGAAAGTCGTCTCATTTTTTCTTTTATATTTCTTCAAAATAGTTCATAGATTGGTCTGCTTCTTGTAGCATAATTTCAGAAAGTTTTTTGTTAAACTGTTGAATGTAGTCCGACGATATGAAATGGCTGGTTTAAACTAGAACTTTTATTTTTCGACTAGTTTCGCTAACATAAAATACTTCCTCAAATAGAAGAAAATAAAAAACCATTCCAATGGATCTCTAACTTGCCATTTCTTCAAAATCCATTTCGAATAAATGCGAACAAAATCTGGTGATAAAGGGTCTTTCATTAAGCACTTCTTATCTTTAAATTCGAATAAAAGAAAGTGTGTGTGAGATATCATCGGAATTTTTGAAAGACCTTATAACCCCCCAAAATATGAAAAGTCAAATTGAATATTTCAACATTTTGGGGTGTCAACACTGGTTGCTGATAGGCTGCTCAGTTTGACACGGGAGGGTGTAAGTTCAACCCAGGCTTGATTATTAGCTGTTACTGATTACTTTATTATTAATAAAATGAACAAGGAGTTTACTTGACTAATTCTAGTAGTTGGGCGTCAAAACCAAAGAGAAAGATATAACTTGTACTTAGCTTGGATCGGAAGGCAAAATGAATATGAAAAACAATTAACAACTTTATTTCCTTTTGACAATATGGAAATATATAAAATAAAATAGTAAAGTTGAGAGTATTTACAATTATTGTTCTCTGATTCGGTTGGAAGGAGTACCTGGGGTGGCTGGTCTAACATTTGGTCCTCAAAAGGCTGCAGAGACTTGTAACCATTTACTCTGAGTCAAGATGGATTTAGAGCTCACGTGGGAATGCCTTGGTCCTCTTAAGGCTTCAGAGACTTGTAACCATCTACTCTGACTCAAGATGGATTTAGAGCTCACGTGGGAATGCCTCTTTGCTTTAGTTAGATATGGAACCTCCTTCTGGTATCAGTCCTTCACCCAGTACACGGTTTCTCGAGATCATGCGAAGCAATGAAACGAATCAGATACAGTCTCACAATAATGGGAAAACAGAAGATATCCTTAGAATCTGAATACTCTATTCTGAATTTTAGTAACTAAATTCTGATGGAAATTATTTACATCCAAAGGTAATGAATCTACAAAATTAGGAAAATAAAGGAAATAATAGTTTATTATTCAACTATTTCAGCACTAGACTGAAAATTATCAAGAACAAATTGACAATTTTTCCAAGAAAATATCAAAAGGGAGGTACTAAATTAAATATCAATAGGTAACAATTTTTGATAGCTTGTCAATATGCTTTAAAGGTAATGAGAAAAAAATATATTGATTTAATCAATGAAGGGTGGCAAATCCTTTTAACAAAACGAAAGCCAGATAAGTAATGAAGTAAAAGTGCATATACCCAGAAATAATGATATCTGGTTGACCTTGTAATTTAGAGTTAATTCCAATAAAATGGAGGGATTGAGTATTCTTAATTAGATTAATCTCAAAACCAAATTGAAAAATGATCGAATTTAATAAGTTCAGTACTCGGTTAACAAATCAGGCCAGAGAAACAAATTCTCTCAAGTTCGCATTTATTTCTCAAAGAGAAATTAATGTGACCACAAAAAAGATCAGACAGAAAATAAATGCTTACCTGAGGAATTCTCCTGGGGAGGTACTGCCTGAATGTCACCAAGCAATCACTCATCAACTTCAATTCTCCTGTCAACATCCAAAACTCCTAGTAATAATGATAACCTCACTACAGCAACAGGTATCTCGAGAATGGTATTTCACAGGAATTAGCAATTATCTGGTATCTGAAATTTTACTAATCACAGATACTGATTTTTTCACTTCAACGATGAATGAGGTATGCAAAGAATTTCTCCTTAGAACAATTCTAGCCGAAAATATCTCAAGGAATAGGTGATTTAGTCAATTACAAATCTTTACACCACTCTAAATTTCATCGATGACTGAATAAAGCCAGCATAAGATAAATTGAAAGTTATAACCTCCAATCACATGCAGCGTGATTATCACAAATTAAGTAAACAGATTTCTATTACTGAATGGCAAAATCCAGGAGAAACAAAAGATATACTCAAACCGATCTCATCAAATTTACTGTGGATAAAGATATAAAGATAATAGGAACAAAAGGTCAAAACGTACCAGATATCAACCGTTCTAGCCAAACACTCCAAGGGAAGAGCCTTCCAATCGTTTTTGTCGAAAAACGAACCGATTCGGTTACTGCGTTTGTCAGATACCAGCAGCAGTGACTATAATACCGGTTACAGAGTATGAAGTTGGTCGAAATCGTGTAGAATAAACTATTGGTGTTATAGATAACATTTGGAATATATGAATGTAACGAAATATTCGTTACATCGTTTTCATAATAGACTAAGAAAAAGTATTCTAGATTCATCAATACGCTCAGTTGAAACGAACATGTCAAGAAAACAAGATGAAAAATATATTGTACTCTATGTTGAATATAAACTCAGATTTTTTCGAAGAACTGTAATAATCTCAAAATATTTCATGCCGTCGTTACTTTTTGTGACTGTTGTCTCTTTCTGTCACTCTTTCTTGACAAATTTGGTATGTAATACTATTATGTATGTCGATATAGGTTACAAATTTAACGATTACCATACAATGTTAATTATCTTGAGGTAATGAAGAATTCAATAAAAAATCGCTCGTATGAAAGCCATTCGTATGCTCTTCAAGTTTTCTTTTCACGGACCAAACACAAGCAGTCCAAGAAAATCCTTAAGGCGCTCTAAGAGCGGTACCTGTGCGAAATTAGCTATTCACATTGGATTTAAATAGTTGGAGATTAAATCCATTTGGAAAAACGTTCTCAGGAAGTTCATTCCACACAAACGCAGTTCTCCAAATGAAAGAGTTCTTGAACAGTGAAGTTGGAGGTGTACTGAGCTGAACCTGAAGCCGATGAGCAGCTACAGTCCGTCGCGTATTTCTGATATGTGTCGTTCTTGGTGGAATTGAGTGTGCCAAGTCACTTGAACACTTCTCGTGAAAGTATCTATAGAAGAGAGACAAATCTCCAACCTTTCATCGATGTTTCTGACTATCAGGATTGCAAATGATGTTCGCGTCTCCAATCAGTCGGATGGCTCTTTTTCGAATGGAATCCAGCAGCTTCAGGGCATGCTTAGGGGCGAAGCTCCATATATGAGAACAATACTCCAAAGAAGGTCTGATCTGAGCTTTATAAAGCATCAAAAGTTGCTGAGGTATGTACAGTTTTCTGGTGCGGAACAGTGTACCAAGGTTTTGAGAAGCAGACTTTGCAATTCCAGCAACATGATTGTGCCAAGACATATAAGTGTCCATTTCAACCCCCAACAAACTCATCGAAGCGGAATTGTCTGTCTTGACAGTTCGTAGATATTCATCTCTTCGGTGAAAACCAATGCCTGGGTTTTTGTAGCATTGAATTGATCCTGATTACTTTCACTCGAAGTACCATAGTTGATTCTTTAACACTTCACCAAGTAACTGAAAAATCTCTTAAACCTCTAATTGTTTCAGAGAGCAATTCATGTCATACAAGTTCCAGAGGTTTCAGAAAAACTTATGTCCAGCTCACATTTGGGCTCTCACGGTGTTTAATCAGGTGACTTCTGATGGTTCATCCTCACTAAAAAAACTGAGTCGATATCAACATCAAACTGTAAATAAATTTATCTTTCCTAATTCAAAACTTATGAGAAGTTCTTGAGAGAAGTTGCATATTGCAGAAACTCAGTTTTTGCTAGTATTTTTCATTTTGGATTTTCCGAATAACATTCAAAATTCCTCAGGAATTTTGTATGAATTTCAGAAAATGATATTTCTGAAAATGAAGAAGATATATCAAAAAAATGGAATTTGGGAATTTTCGGTTTTTTTCGTATATTTCAGGAATAAAAAAATGCTTGAGACGGTATCATTCGACAGTATTTGAGATATCAATGCAAAAACCCGCAATTCTGAATAGTCCTGTATAAGATAGGAAAGCAGTTCGTTAAGAAAAAAAGTTGGTGTTCAGTTAGTGCACGTTTTGCAATAATTTTGTTTGTCATGTATTCTTTGCAACCACCTACCGACAGCCGTATATAATGAATCGTTCTATAACGAACCTTAAAGGGATGGATATATAGATTCTATTCACGGAGGTGTTCTTATTGTTTCTTTAATACAATTTTTTGAAAAATTGCGCTTGAAAATTGTACAAGTAATTAAAACTTGTGTGTACTGAAAGTAAGAGTTATTATTTGGAAAAAATTCATTATATTGGGTTTCCTTTCAGTAAAAATGTTTAGGTTAGGTGACACCTATGGGTAAAGGAAATACGTTCATTGAATTATTTCAATTTTCCGTGTTAAGAAATGCACGTTGAAATGTAAGACCTCGTTAATCCTTTGCTCGCACAAGTTTCGACTTCTGAGAGTTGTCGTTGTCAATGAAAAAACATATTTCAACAGAATCCAGTTTCGTTCACTTCGTGAATCTATACAAAATTTGATAAGGTTCAGCTTCAATAACTTTGAACTGGTATATCTGCTTTTTTCTAAACATGGTAGTGTAAACTTGCAGAATTCTATGACTATGTTTTCGTTTAAATGAAAAACCTGCGTACTTTATCGTTTTTCTTGATATGATCTTTCATAAAATCTTGGGTTGGCTCACAAACTATCAATATGGGATTTTTATACAGCAAAAAGTAAGAGAGAGTACGAAGAGAGTGAGAGAGAATAAGAATAGTAAGAAGAGAGAAAAAATAGCAAGAAAAACGAGATTCAAAAACATCTTCAGGGTCAAGAGGCATGACTTACAATATATAAGTCTGCT